>ML112549.1:0-16370 GCA_003697995.1 Taxidea taxus jeffersonii
GAGGAGTACTTAGCCCGATTGGGCCCAGTTTCCTATTATGGGTGAAGGCACGAGCTCACATAGGGAGTTACTGACTGATCTAACATGGAAGCCCAGGACTCCTGACTCTCAGCTCTTCAGCATGGGAGAGTTCACTAGTCCCATGCTTCTTGAATTTGAATGTGTATTTGAACAGTTAAAGGCAGATTCTGATTCAGTCTGTCTAGGGTATCACTGAGGGTCTAGCTGGTGCCCAGAGGCCAAGGCTGCTTGGTCCCCAGACCACATTCTGCGAGGCAGTGTTCTAGAGCAGTGATTCTCTGCCCAGACCAGCAGTGCTGGCATCACCTGGGGTTTGTTGGTAATTCTTAGGCCCGACCCTAAACTGACAAGAAATGGGGCCCACCAATCTGTCTTAACAGCCTTCCAGATGATTCTAACAACACACCCTGGAAATCTACGAACTACTAGTCTAGACAATCTCCCTCTTCTAATTATTCTCCACCAGAATGTTCTTTCCAAAGGGCCAATCTGACCATGTCACTCTCCTGCTCCCTGTCATCCACAGGAGAAATCCCAAGCTCCCCAGTGACCTGGGCTGTCTGCCTGGCACGCCTCTGGCCTCTGTTCTGCCGGTGGGTGAAACACTTGGGATTCCTTGACCCACCACCCCCGAGCTGTTTATGAAATGGAAACATTGAAATGAAATGGAAGCTCGCTTCCACCCTCTTCCTCATGGGGCTGCTTCCGACTACAGTGTGAGAACAAGACCCTCTCTCTCCTACAACTTCGGCCACTGTGGCTGCCGTTAGCTCTACAGACAGCCTCATGACACCTGCCCCTCTGGGTGAGCTCACAGCCAAGGACAACTGTTAACCTGACAACCACCCTTCCTTTCAACCCCTAAGGAGCATTCCCACCTCCTGATCTTGCTACCTCCTTACTCATCATCCAAAAATCCCTGACAAAATTACGAACACAAATTTAATCAGATTTTTTTCTCTGCTTGAAAACCAGTGACAGG
Source organism: Taxidea taxus jeffersonii (assembly GCA_003697995.1). NCBI lineage: Eukaryota > Metazoa > Chordata > Mammalia > Carnivora > Mustelidae > Taxidea > Taxidea taxus. The sequence goes on from ML112549.1 coordinate 1,004, forward strand.
ACCAGCTCCTTAACCGACATGTCTCGATGCCGACCGTCTCTCCCCACCTGTACTTCTAGTCACGGCCGCCAGGCCTTCCGCATCTGGCTGAAGTGACTTCCTCAAATGAGGCTGACCCCCTCTTTCCTGTCTCCTTACCATCTTTTCCATATTTGAGATCCTACCTGTCCTTTCTAACCTCAGCTCTAACACGGGGCTCCTCAACGCTGCTACTGCTGACATTTGTGACGGGGCCACCATCCCATGTGTAACAGGACATTGAGCAGCGTCTTTGGCCTCTACTCACTAAGCACCCCACCCTCCCTTCAATTTGTTTTTTTTTTTTTTTTAAGATTTTATTTATTTATTTGACAGAGAGAGAGATCACAAGCAGGCAGAGAGGGGGAGGCAGGCTTCCCGCCGAGTAGAGAGCCCGCTGTGGGGCTCGATCCCAGGACCCTGGGACCATGACCTGAGCCGAAGGCAGAGGCTTTAACCCACTGAGCCACCCAGGCGCCCCCCTTCAATTTGTTTTTGACAACCAAAAACATCTCAAGGCATTGCCAGATGTCCCTGGGGGACAAAAATCACCCTCCGTTGAGAACCACAACTCTAACCCCCTCTCCTCCAGGAAGCCTTCCCTGACACATGCAGCTGTGTGTTAATGGGCAAGCTCTTGAAGCTTCTGTAAACTGTTTCCCCATCTGTTATGGGATTAATAGGACCAGCTTTGCAGATGGCTGTGAGGTAACTTGTCTAGAATTCCTAGTACTCAGCCTGGTTCACAGAAGCTGCTTAAAAAATACGGGTTTATCTTGCCTGACTCCCTCAAATAACAGACACGTAGGAAAGAACCCAGTTTTTATTTTATGCCACAGGTATTCTGCTATTTTGCTCTGGAGATGCCCCAAATCAAACCCATTTAAGGCTGCTTGTTAATGTTAATTGGAAGGGGATTTTCGAATGGCCTCGTTTGCCAAGGTGCCCTTCTGCCTTCTTACAGGAAGTGGTACTCATGTTAATGGGCTGAAAAAAATAACCATAAAGTGCTACTGGCCTTGCCCTTCTACTTGCCCCATTTCTGGGGAGCCTGGACCCAGCTAATGTGGTCATGGGATCCTTCGGAAGCCACGTGGTCTGTGTTTGCAGTAATAGCTGGTTACGGAAGTTGGGAAAGTCTATCAGCAGAAATGGCCCTACCTCCTTTGTGCTTCAGCGTGTTCCACTCAGGCAACTTCCTCCGAGAGAAGCCAGCTCTCGGGACAAATTCACATCAAGATACAAGTGCCTGGCCACAGTGTAAGTAACTAGCACCTGCCCTAAGACATCGGAACTTTCAGATGACAACAGCCCTGGCTTACTTTGTGTCATGTTTAGGCAGTCAGTCTTGTGCAACCGTTAGCTCCTTGGAGCTGCACAAGGACCTCCTAAGGGAGGCCAAGCTGGGATTCTCCCCCTCATCCTGCAGCTGAGGACATGGAGGGCAGGAGAGGAGCAGTGACTTGCTTCCCCAACCTTAACTGAGTTCCTGAGAGGCAGGAACTGTGTGTATCTTTTGTCTCAATATCCCCAGGCCCAGCACAAGTGCTCCTTAAATATTGTCAAATGAGTGACCCTGTGAGGTTGGTCTTGTCATCCTATGTCACTGTCGCAAAAGTGGGCATGGAAGGTGAGTTCCCCAAGGTCACGTGGTGGAGCTAGGACCCATAATCAGGTCTGAAACTCCAAAGTTCATGTTCTTCCCACCATGCCTCATGCCTCCCCATAACTTACCTGGACAAACAGCGGGTGTGTGCCCCAGGCCTTGTGGGATCAGTGGACCTTTTGGTAAAGTTCAAGGGGCTTAGCCCACAAGCTGTAGGAGTTTCAGGGAGAGCTCTCCCTAAAGGAGCTCTCCAGCAAAGGAATAAGATGTCCCATGAAGTAATGAAAATGTGTGACCACCTGTCAGGGGTGAAGAAATAATGCCTGCCCCAGATGAAAGCTAACTTGGGACAGGGGTCTCCAAGGGTGGGCCCCAGACCAGCAGCATCAGCATCCCCCGGAGCTTGTCAGAAATGTGAATTCTCGGGCCCCATCCCAGAGTTCACTGGTGAACTCTGGGATGGGGGGTCTAGCAGTCTGTTTAAACAAGCCTTCCAGGTGCTTCTGATGCTCACTAATGCTTGGGAACCATCAACCGAGAGGAAACACAGTGTCCATTTGAGTCTGGAGAGTCTTAGGAGGGGTCGCACACGAGCTATGAAGTGGGCATTTCACCTGTGACATTTCAAGTCTAAATTCCTCCTACTAGCACCTCCTCCATGATTTCAACTGGACCCGTCCCTCCAGGTTTTTTGGGTTTTTAAAAATTTTATTTATTTGAGAGAGAGAAGGAGCAGGGGGAGAGAGGCAGAGGTGGAAGCAGAATTCTCACTGAGCAGGAAGTCAGACGCTGGGCTCAATCCCAGGACCCCAAGATCATGACCTGAGCGGAAGCCAACGGACCGAGCCACCCCTGTGCCGCCTCCAGGTTTTTTGCTCCTTGTGCCGGTTGAAAGCACAGACTGTGAAGTTAGCAAGTGGTGGGTAAAGGCAGCAGGGACTGAAAGAAGCAGGTACTCTGTGCAGAGCAGCTCTTGCCCTCATTTCTCTTCCTCCCCCCTCCAACCTTGAGCCTGGGCCTGGGGAAGTGGGGCAAGAAAGAGAAGGTAGGAAGAGGTAGAGGCAAGAGTCTCTCAGTACCTGATGCATGCGCTTCCTCGATGTAAATGATGAGGAAGTCTGCCATGGAGCAAAAGTCCTCAATAAGTCTCTTGAACTGGTCAAATTTGAAAAGAAACGAAGGTCAGGTACAACTTCCAAAATTCAGCACCAATGGCCTGTTGCCTGAAACAGGAATAGAATCATCAACGACCAGTCCTCTACACACAGCCTGGGTTCGTCAGCACCGTCTTCGCTCTGGATGCTCTCACTTCTGGTACTTTCCTTTTCCCTCGAAGATGTAGCCAGGCCACATTGAGGGGACTGACGCCTACAGAACCTGACTTAGCAGAGGCTGGAGCCAGTTTATTCCTCTCCACAAGGAGGGGATTTTATCAGGGGGTCTCAGTGGACCACCTGCAGCTACTAGGTGGTAATTCAAATAGTGAGGGTCCCTCCCAGGCAGTTTATAAGACAGGCACAGATCTGTCTTCTCAGGTGAGGAGATTAGAATACTGCAAGGTAGGCCATTTTTCTCCTTGTTTACAGACTTGCTCTGTCACACAGCAGGGCAAGTGTGGAGTTAAAATTAGTACTCTGGCTTCTAGACACTCAATTCAGAGTTCTTCTCATTCAAAGCCCCTGTTTCCTCATTCACAAATGGACATAATAATAATACTTACCTTATAGGATTGTTATAAGGATTATAGGTAGTACAGAGAAGGGCTTAAAATGGTGGTTGGCCCATAGTAGGTACTCAATAAATGTAGGCTGTTGTTATCAGCTATCTTGTCCCTGAGCTAGGAAGTGGGACGGGCAGCAAAGGGGATGCCACAAAGGGGAATGTGGGGTAGGCCCAAGACTGGCTACATAATTTGTTGGCTCAGTGCAAACTGAAAATGCTGGGCCCCTTGTTCAAAAGTGTGTGTGTGTGGGGGGGGATTGCCGTTAAATATGTGAAAATAAAAAGATTTGCTTCGGTGGCTTCTCTCTTGCACTGGCATGGTATTTTCTAGGTACCACTTAATGTCAGACTCTCACAGACATAGGGATAGTCATAGGGTAAATGCAGTCCCTTATAGTCAGCCAGGAACCCTAAAACTTAGTGCGTACGTGCCTGTGTGACTATGGTCACTGGCTACCAGCTTTCCTCTCCCTCCAGCCAGCAGGCCAATGCACGATGCCCCAGTCAGCATATCATGAGAAACTGCACTAGACATTTACCCTCCCCACATGCCCACCACCCCACAGGGTATCACAGCCGCCATTTAGGAATGCTTAGGCTCCTTGCTGGGGGAGGGGAGGGGGCCAGAGGCTTCTCCCACCACTTTCCCCCCATCACCTGACACACTGCCCCATGGCACCATTAGCCCAGGATGGAGATGGCCATTTCCATGCCCTGCTATGAGAGGCTGCCGGAGGCACACACCCGACCACCCCAGCCTCTCCTGTGCCTGTGTCCAGGTCCTCTCTGGGGTCAAAAGGAGGTGGCAGCCACTGGCAAGGAGTGGGAAGGAGGCGGGACCAGCCCAGCCTCTGAGAGTGGAAGAGAGGGCGGTGGAGGACATGTCCCAGGGAGCAAGAAGACTGTGGGAGGCCGGATCCTGCACGACCAAGGCTCCAAGTCCCTTGACAGGTCCCATTGTCCCATGAGGCTTCCCTTTAAAAATGTAAATTCCAAGATAAAATGATTAAGGATTTCAAGATGACTAATGCAGAGCATTAAACCCCAAGTACAGGGCCTTCCCCTGTGTGATTCACTGGTCCCACACGCATGAAACCAGCCCTGGGCAGGAGCCTTCCCCAACTGCCCCACCTTTGAGGGGGAGTAGCCCTTGGGAGCTGCCAGCACCCGGGGGTCCCTGTGGCCAGAGCGGACATGGTGGAGGCCTCACCTCACATCTGTTAGAGCACAGCAGGTCGTGCACTGTGACGTGGCCGGTAAGACAGTTGTGTCGCCCAGGCTACTTGTTGCCCCTGGAGGTCAGAGCCCTCCCCCCACACACTGAGGAGCAGTTCAGCAGAGAACAAGGCCAGCCCGGCTCTGCCTGCATGCAATTTCTTCTTCTTCTTCTTTTTTTTTTTTTTAAGATTTTATTTATGTATTTGACAGAGAGGGCACAGGCAGGCAGAGGGAGAGGGAGAACCAGGTTCTCCACTGAGCAGGGAACCTGACATGGGGCTCGATCCCAGGACCCCGGGATCAGGACCTAAGCCAAAGGTGGACACTTAACCTACTGAGCCACCCAGGTGCCCCTGCTCGCATGCAATTAGAGGTCTGTTCAGTGGTAAAACAATAAGTAAACACATAAATGTGGTAATTCCAACTTGTGATAAGTGTTTCGAAAGAGTTCATAAAGGAGTGACCTACTTTAGAGAGGTAGGTCAGAAAAGGCCTCTGAGGACATGCCATTTAACCTGATAAATGAAGGACAGGAAAGAGCCTGCCATGGGCACAGGGAGGAGGAGGGCATTCCAGGCAAGAGGACTCTATCCTGTACAAAGACCCTGAGACAGGACAGAGCTTGGTGAGTTCAAGGACCTGCAAGGCCACTATGACCAGAGCCAGGCCTGGGGAGCGGGTGGGAGGTGGGGGAGGGCGGATCACAAGAGGCAAGACTGGAGAGGCAGGTATGAGTGGGGGTAGAGGTGGGGGGACAGGCTCTCTTACGCCTTGGTGAGAAATCTGGATTTTATTCTCGGTACAGTGGGACATCGTGGAATATAAAGCAAGGATGGTAGATACTTGTTGCATTTTTGGCTGCCTGCTTCCTAATCGTCCTTCCTAGGTGGAATTCCCTATTTTGTATGCTATTAATGGGATCATACGCCTCTATGGAGGACAGAGGGGCCAGGTCTGTTCTCTGTCCCGAGCAGCCAAGGCATAAGTAAGCAGTGGCCCCAGCTGGGTTGATTGGACCATCCCACAGAGATCTTTGGTCCTAAAGTCATTGAGACAGCAGAACTGATCCATGGCCCAGTGGCAGCGCTCCTGTCTGGATTGGGGGAGTCCTGGGGGCAGGCGAATCAGTTCCCAAGGCAACCAGAGTTACAGCAGCATCCAGGCCTGACTTTTGATGCTAAAAGTCCAGGCCCAGCACTCCAGGTGTGGTTGATTCTGGGGGTCTTGTAACACATTCTTAATATGTTTGTGTGTGTGAGACTAGGAAAACCAGAGTACGTTTCTGTGACTTGCAGGCCAGACCCCTGACTCCTACGGTAGAGAGATATAATGAAACGTGGTCAGATTTACACCTGAAGATCGCTCTATGGGGAAAGGCCTGAGGAAGTGGGGAGGATCCAGTCAGGGGGTGCCAGAGAAATGCACGTGAGAGATAATGGGAGCCCGGGCTAGTGTGTGGGCTGCGGAGAAGGTGAAAGATGAAACTGACAAGACTTGCTGATGGAGGGAAACCGAGGGCACCTTAACTTGCTGACGGTGTATTTTGTTAGTTAGACCCTCACCTCATTGTGCAATGGGTTTGAAGAAGCCTATACGTATAGTAAAATATTTTTTAATAAAAAAAAAATCATGCCCTTCTGGGAGGCACAGAACAAAAGGGAGAGATGGAAAACAAAGCCGTCTTAAGGTCGCATGTATTCATTATAACTGAACTAATATTTAATTGAGTTTCCTGGTGGCCAAGTAAAGAGAGAAATGATTGATTATAGAGTCTTCATTTTTCAGTACATGAGGAGAAAGCTGGCCAGGAGATACAAAGCTCTCCTTGTCCTTGGCTCATAGATTTTCTCTTAGGAGGCGCTAGGGGGCACTGAGTGGGCCCCAGTCCCTGTTGGGTGATTTCACAAATCCTCGCCCATGTGACAGGACTGCCCAGGCCTCATCAGGGTAATCTCAGAGGCAAGTCAAGGTTAAGCGGCCAGCCACTGGCCTCCAATGACCCCAGAGAGTCATGCTTTTGATAAGAACCCTAAGACTTAACGTCAGGACCAGTGCTAAATATTAGCTATCTGGAATTTTGTTTTTAATTGGAAAAAAAAAATTCAACATCACTGATTAGGAAACTGGACAAGATAGAGCCATGTGTTTAATTATTTATAGCGTGGTTAGGTGCAGTGATCAGTATGGAGGTCAAAGTTTAAGCTTAGTTCCCACTTTCCTGAGAGCAGAGAGGAAGGGTGGGTGCAAGGGGGCGATGGGACAGATGACTGGCAGTCTGCCTGTGTGCACAGGCCACAGGGCAGAGGACACCATTTCAGACATTGGACTAGCACTGTCAAGTCTTTCTTGTCTGTAGAAATGGGGAAACAGCCCCGTAGCAGCTGGACTTGAACTCACCATCGTGACCTCCAGGTCAGGCTCTCTTAACAGAGAAAGCCCATTTATTGTTATTAGGTGACCCCCTCCTAAGTACACTTGGGGAGATTTTAGAAGATAATAAACAGGGGCTGCAATAAACCCAGTTTCCTATTAACTCCCAAGTACCTAGAAAATAAGTGATCCAGACTTGCCTTCTACCACCACTCACCAATTAAACTGTGTTTTGCTCTGGGAGTGTGTGTACCTCATGTGTGTACAAGTGCGTGAACACCCAGAGGATAGGAGGGGGCTGGGAATTCCTCTGGACCTCTGTCATCTTATCCAACAACAAGTCCACTAGCAGAGAGTCGTAAGCTACAGGTTCTAGTTCAGGCTCTACAAACACTTGCCATACGGCTGACTCTGAGCAAGTAATTTACCTCTCTGGGCCTCTGCATGTGAAAAATGAAAGAACTGCTTTAGATTACCTGTAGAGTCTTCTAGATCTTCTGCTCTATGGCTGTAAAATGAGTTCAGATTTATACCCAAAGCATACATCAGAGCTTTTTAGTGGCTGGTGGGTTTCCAAAGCAGTTACTGGATTGCTTTCTATTAGGCATACCTGATCATTGTTAACACCCTGCTTGAAAGTCCTTCTAGAATTCACCAACACTCTCAGGTTGAAGTCTACTCTCTTCAATAAGACACATAAGATCCTTTAGACGCTGGTCCCTGATGCCGTGTCCAGCCTCATTCTTCACCAGCTTCATCCCCCCATAGCCCCACTTCTGCCAAAACTGACCGATGGTCCTCCACAACTCGGCCCTCTGTAGTTCCTCTCCTCTGCCCTCCTCTGCTCCCCACTGCCCTTTCCCCCACCCATCCCAAGGCTTCACTGTCCCTAGATAATCAGCTCACCATCCTCTTCTCCAAGAAGCCTTCCTCTGCCTGCCTCCTTATCTCATCCCACTTCTTCCAGAACCCTCCGGTTCCCTCTCTCACTACACCATCTCCCCCTCCTGGCTATGAGATTTTCCAGGGAAGAGACCAGTCATGCTGAGGTCTGTACTACGAGCATCTATTATTTCAGGACCATTCAGTACCATTATTTCTGAGTCCATATGCCAAAAGCCAGCTCTATTTTATAGGTAGAGTTTTCTTTTGTCTCTTGGTCTCCCTCTCTTTCCATTCTTCAGTCTCAGATGCAATAGCAGGGAGCAGAGACCAAAAGAACAGTCTTTAAAACATAAAGTGGTCCACAAAAGCGAACAGTGGAAAGAAGCAAGTACATTCTGGAAACTGCCGTGAGGCAGGTTGGCTTTCACAGAACCGGTTACTAGATGGATATTTGGCAAACTAGCCTGGTTCCAGCACAACGCTTGGCACACAGGAGATAATCCATAAAAGTTAGTGGTTATTCTCATTGCTATTACTATCAGCGGTCACTTAGTGGATATTGAATAGAAGGAGGTCATTTGTGTACTGCCGTTGTAAAGTCAGGAGCAAAAAACTCTTGCCCTTCCCTCTGCTCAAAACACTTTTCCCTTCCCAAGCTACAAAAACCTTTCTCACTTTTCAAGACCTCGTTCCAAAACCACTTCCTCTGGGAAACCTTCCAATCCCTGCAGGCAAAGTTTATACCTTTACAGCCTCCCCCGTCTCACAGAACTGTGAGGATCTGTTTATGACATCTATCTGTGCCATGAGACCATAGACTCATCAAGGGAAGGATGAAGCTCTTACCTAACTCTCAGCCCCTGGCATCTAGTTGGGGGCTGGGTTCATGAATGTTTGCCGAGGTACACTGGAAAGAACGAGATGAGGAAGTCCAGATTCTGGGTCTGACTTGGTCATTCACTGGTTCTGTTACGTCTGCCTCTCAGTGTTCTCCATCTCCCTTCTAAAGTGAGAGGATTGGATTAGGCCAACGTTTCCCAAAGGTTGTTCTTTGGAACCTGGGCATTTCCTCAGGTGGAGAGTCAGGGGGTGTACGTTAGGAAAATCAGACAGTGTTTTCTCAGTTTTTTCAAGTTTTGTTTATTTTTAAGCTTCGGGGCTTCTCAGAGCTTTTTAAGTATGTGTGTGTTCTATGAATTTCCAGGAGGAGGGTAGGGTGTGCAGGGTTTCCCAAACTATTTCAGTCAGGAAACTCAATGTGGTAAAGCATATCTGTGGGCTTGGCTTCCAAAGAACATGTTTGAAAACCACTAGATTTTGTTGCCTATTATAACTTGCCTCAGGAACCTTCTCTACTCAGTCTGCTGGGTCTAGGTCCTGGGAACTCAGAGATGAATCAGACACAGTTCTGTCATGAGGCTCCCCATCAGGTGGGAAGAAAACACTTGTGCTTGGCAGCCAGAGGCAGGGTGGAAAGACTCAGAGTCTGTGGAGAGGGGCAGATGCAGAGCCATGAGCCTAGGAGAGAGAGAGCGTGTGCCTAGCTGTAGGGATCCGAGAGGGCCTCACGGAAGGGGGACAGGAGAGCAGGCCTGGCTGGTGTGGGGTTTTGGACTGTTGGTGACAGAGGGGAAGAGCCAACAACATTAGCAAGGCAGAGAAGGGAGAGCACGAGGGACGTGCCAGGCTCAAGGGTTCATCCAGAGGTTAGAACTGAGGGGAAGCCTGTAGGTGAGACTGGGAAGGGGAGCAGGAGTTGGCCCAGGGAGGACCTTGAGCACAAGGCTGGGCCTGGGCTTCATCCACGGGCTCCACGTGCCCAGAATGTGCAGGCCAGTGAGGGCGGGAGACAGTAAGCAAACACCCCATGTGTAACTACCTACCCGGTCAGACGTGATAAAGAAGAGTTGAGGACATTAAGCCTGGATGAGGGGCTGAGCTAGTCTGGGGGAGCCAGGGTTGGCTCATTGCAGGTAGTGTCACCGAGCAGCAGTCTGAAGGGTGAGCGGGAGCCCACCAGGTAGAGCTGAAGAGTGTGTGGAAGGAGCTGAAGGCCAGTGTGTTTGGTTTGCAGGTTAAGGGCCTGGGAAGGTGGCAATGCCGCTCAGAAGAACAGAATCTAGAAGTCCCAGTTTCAGGAAGTGAGAAGAGGACAGAAAACAAAAAAAAGGAGCAGCTAGAGTAGGAGAATTCAGGACTTTCCAACCCACCTCCCCACCCACCTCAGCACACCCATTCCAAGCACATCTCAAGTTCGCAACCATCTCCTGACCTTGCATGAAATCCCAGATGTTGCATCTCTGTCCTGAGAGCTGGACTACAGGGCAGTTGGGTGCCAGGCCCCCAGGCTCCGTCCTGTCCTCTAGTCGCTGCCATCGGACCTTCAGAACAAACCAGAAATACTGCATGCTGTAGAAGGTCGGGGCCCAGTTGTCATAGGAAAAGTGGGGGTTCTTCTGGTTCATGGCCAAAATGTGTTGCTTGACTCTCTCTGGAAACAGTATCAGGCACACCTTGCCCACAGCCACGTGCACCACCACCTGCAAGAGGACCCAGAGTCTCTTCAGCCACAGCCCTGGCCTGGGCAGCCCCATCTCGGCACACCCAGAGCTGGCTCTGAGGCCGGTGGGCAGAGAGGACACAGCCAGGCGGTACTGGGCGGAGCTGAACAAAGGTGCAGGGTGGATGAAGCCAACCCGGAACAGCTGGAAGGTGCCAGGACAGAGGGTGCCTGCCTTCCTGTCAATGCAATGGAAAATTCCAAACCAAGTGCTCAAAGGTCTGTTCTAATTATTATCATTTCTGATCCTTCGCCTTAACCTTTGAGAGATCCTTGGGCTGGGAGACTGCAGATCTTAAATCTTCCCTCTGATAAATTTTTAAAAACAAATACGTAAAAAGGTCACACTTAAAGGGACCCTGTGGTCCTTTAGAAAGGCTCTGTTGCAAGTAAGTTCTAATAGTAATGATTCTTTTAATAATGTAAAGTGTTCCTTTACGAATGAAAGATGTTTCTCCCACTCACAGCTTCTAGCTGGTGGTTGAATGTTTCTGGAGACTTAGTCCTTCCCGGAGGATTTGGGTCTGGAAGCTCCCCAAGCAGAGACAGAACTGGCCCATCCCCAAGAAAATCTGGGCCTGAGACTCCCCGTAGTGTGTGTGTGTGTGTGTGTGTGTGTGTGTGTGTGTGTGTGTGTGATAAATACAACAGTCTATAGTCAGCAGGGGGCGGTCTAGAGTAGGGAGGAGACAAGTAAACAGAAAGTTATCATTCAGTATATTAAGCACAGAAACAGAGGATGAGTGGGGATCTCCTAGCACAGAGAAGGGCGCTTAGTCCTGTGTAGAGAGGTCAGGAGGACTTCCCCCAAAGTGATACTGAGACCAGAAAGGCAGAACAGCAAGTCATTAGCCAGGAAAGTGGGGGCGGTGATCCTAGTGGAAGGAAGCACATGTCCAGAGGCCTCGAAGCCAGAGAAAGCAGGGGCCCCTGGAAAAATTAAAAGAAGACTCCTAGAAGCTCAGAGCTGGAAAGCGTTTTAGAAAACATCTAAAATGTCCTTCCCTTCAAGTAGGGAAACTGAAGCCCAGAGAGAGGAAGTGGCTGAAGGCCAGTTCTGCAGTTAACTCATCTCTCAGGAATTAGTTTACGAAGCTTCCAGTTGCATACCTGTGTGTTAGGGCCAAGGGAAGGAACACAGGAAAGCTGGCTGCCCCCGTCATGAAGATGTTGCCCTTGGCCTCTAGCACACTAACGTTATTCAGAGAAGAAAAAAACAGCTCCAAAAGATGTTCTGTTTCTAAGCATCTCCCTGGAAATGCCGAGCTGTGCCCCCAAAGTACAGCACCTGCCTCTTTAAGCAGTAATTGCCCTTCGTGTGCACATAGCATTTTGCCATACAAAGTATTTTTGTTGGTTGGTTTTAAATAGACTGTATTTTTTCAAGCAGTTTTAGATTCACAGCCAAATTAAGTTGGAAGTACAGGGAGTCCCCAAATAACCCCTATTTCCATACACTCAGAGCCCCCCCTACAATCCATATCCCAGCAGAGTGTTGCATGCGTTACCACTGATGAGGCTGTGTTATAATTCAGTATCCCAGAGTCAGTAGATTACATTGGACTTCCCTCTTGGAATTGTACAATCTATGGGTTTTGACAAATATGTAATAATATGTATCCACCATATGGTATCATAAAGAATAGTTTTGATGCCCTAAAATCCTCTGTGCTCCTCCAATTCATCCCTACCTCTCCCCGTACCTCTGGCACCATTTATCTTTTAGTGTGTCCATAGTTCCACCTTTTCCAGAATGTCCCATGGTTGGAATCACCTAGCATGGAATCTTTCACTTAATAATATGTCCCATGTCTTCTCAGGACTTGATAACTTCTTTTTAAGCATACGGTTCCGTGGCATTAAGAACATTCACATTATGGTATGGTCAACACCATCATCTACCCATATACCTCTTTCCATCTTGCAGTTCTGAAACTACAATAACTCCCCATTCCCCAATCCCCTCAGCCCCTGGAAAGCACCACTGTTTTTCTCTATGAATCTGACCACTCTAAGTACCTCATATAGGTAGAATCATACAGTATTTGTGGGTTTTTTTGTGACTGACTTATTTCACTTAGCATAATGTCTTCAAGGTTCATCCATCTTGTAACATATTAAGGAATTTCATTCCTAATTTGAGGCTGGATAATATTCCAATTATGTATGTGGCAAATTTTGTTTATCCCTTCATCTGTTGATTGTCACTAGGGTTCCTTCCATATTTTTACTGTGAATGATGCTATGAACATGTGTGTACCAATATCTCTTTAAGACCCCGATTTTAATTCTTTTGGGTATATACCCAGAAGTGGAAGTGCTGAATCATATGCTAATTCCATTTTTAATTTCTTTAGGAACTGTTTTCCATAGTGGCTTCATCGTTTTACATTCCTACCACTGGTGTACAAGGTTTCAATTCTTCCACATCCTCACCAACACTGGTTATTTTCTGTTTTGTTCTGTTTTAAAGTAGCCATCCATGTATCCCATACGATGGGTATGAGATGGTACACGCATTAACATTTGAAATGTTAATACTTACATATTTATTTCAATTTGTATTAATATAAAAACCACACCAACACTGTGATTTCATAGATATTATCACTTAGGATAAGACCAAAGTAGATAGTATAGCAGTGAGCTATGCCTTCAGAAAAAAGTTCTCACCACTGCTAATAGTGGTTCCCTGTGCACAAATAGTTTATGAAAACAATGGGAGAACCTGATGCTGAACAGCTGTGTTCCTTCTGAGAATCTGGAACTTGGGTAGGTGCTAAGGGACCAGTCTCCAATAAAAACCTTGGGAACTGAGTCCCTGATGTGCATCCTTGGGAGACAATATCTCACATGTGTTGTCACAACTTTGTTTTCTCTGGACTTTTGCTCCATGTTCCTTTGCTGATTTTATATTCTCTCGCTGTGAAAGCATAGCTTTGAGTAGGACAATATGCACAATTCTCTGTGACTGCTTACAGATCAGTGAACCCTGGGCTGGATCTGTGAGACCCATGTTACACAGGCGGCCCATAAATATTTCAAACCTTCAGTACTTCTGTTATTTTCAGTGAGACATCAACCATCACTTCAGGAGCCGCCAACTGCTCATAATGTAAAGTAGGTATAAATATGTTATCACTGAAACCTAGAAAGGGACTAAATATGTTTTGCCCTTCCTTTCCAATTGCAGATTTGTGTGGGGAGTTGGGATTCTTGGTGCTATAATATTGAAACCAAAAGACAAAATCATTTTATTTTATTTTATTTTTTTTGTTTTTGTGTTTTTTTAGATTTTATTTATTTATTTGACAGACAGAGATCACAGGTAGGTGGAGAGACAGGCAGAGAGAGAGGGGGAAGCAGGCTCCCTGCTGAGCAGAGGGCCTGATGCGGGCGGGGCTCGATCCCAGGATCCTGAGATCACGACCTGAGCTGAAGGCAGAGGCTTTAACCCACTGAGCCACCCAGGTGCCCCCAAAATCATTTTATTATTCTAGAAACTAATCCTTATCTTAAATGAAGAGACAATGAGCTTTCATATACATTTATAACTTATATAATATATAACTTATAATAATTCTTCCATTATCCTCACTGAAAAACTTTTTAGATATGTATATATAAATCAATTAATTATGGCTTTTATATTTTATTATTCATTTTCTTAATTTTTAATAACTTTGATTTTCCTTGTATTTATTATAGTTTCATTCTATTAATGGCAAAAGATCATGGTTTTCCATTTCATAGAGTCAATATGAAGTTTCTCTTTAAAATAAATATGTTTAAGTTTAAGAAGTGGGCTCACAAAACCATAGAAAGGAGAATAGATGACAAAACTATGGTAAGTGAATGTGGGTGATGGTATGTGGGATTTCATTGTATTGTCCTTTAGTTTCTGTGCATGCTTGGAATTTTGGGTAACAGAAAAAAATTTGAGAAATTCATTTCTAGCAGTATGTCAGCTTTCTGATCACAAAACAACCAGCTTTTCCATGAAAAAACTATTTTAATGATCTACTTTCAAGGGAGAAAAAGGAAAATATCCAAACACCCACACATAAGTATAAACACATGTGAATACTATCATTAGGTAAAACCAAAATAGGGAACTGGGCAAAATGGTCTTGGGCAAATGCAAAAGTTAGAGCAGCTCTGAGGGAAAACACCAATATCAGCTCTGTGATTGTGCAAGGAAGTCCTGAATATGTTATAGAATAGAGCAGCTGATTGGAGTTTTCTATCCTGGAAGGATAGGAAAGTGGTCCCATATCAGGAGGGACTTCTGGCTTCTGGAAGATGCAATAGTCACTCCTCTCTGAAAAAGTACCCCTGCACCCTGGTGTCAACAATGACTGCGTACATTTGAAAAAAGAGCCAAATAGAACTTTTAGAAAAGACCAAATATTTAGACCTTGAGGATTTCCATAGATTAGGATGAAACTGATATGAGCTCACAAAGATTACCTCCATGAGTGGCCACGAGTGAGTCAGCAGAAAAACAACACTTAAATCCTCAGGAATTCCAGAGTTTGGAGTTATCAAATACAGACTATTTAAGTAATTATAACTATGTATTAAAGGTTTAATTCATTCACAGGTGCCAGGGCAGCTCCTACCAGCAAGCTATTCAAGTATTTGCCTCACTGGATTTAAAAAAAAAAAAAAAGGCTTTCATTTATCTAAAAAGATTTTTAAAGAACCCAACAGAACTTTTAGACAATAAATACATAATTGGGTTAAAGACTCAGGAGGTGGTTTACATAGCAGATTAGGAACCCCTGAAGAAAGAATTAATAAGCTAGAATGATATAAAAGAAATTACTTAGGACGCCATAGAAATCAGAGGATTTGAAAAGCATGAAAAAATGTTATTTGAAAACATGACAGAGAAACTAAGCAATTCAGAGTAAGATTTTTAAAAAACTATTTATTTAAGAGAGGGAGAGCATGTGGGCTTGTAAGTGAGAAAGGGAAGGAGCAGA
>ML112549.1:29647-43150 GCA_003697995.1 Taxidea taxus jeffersonii
TGAAAGGCTTTCCTGAGGCAGATGGTAGTTCAGGTGAGAAAGTGGAGTACAGGACCCTTCAGGTGGGAGACATTGAGTCAGAAAAGGAACAGAGACCACACAGAGTGTATGCCAGGATATGACAGCATGTAGAAGCAGAGAATGTTGGTGACGGAAATAAAGAACACACCAGGCTTGCCCTCAAGGAGCTGGGATGGACACGAATAACTCATATGGAGCATTACATGTGGACAGTGAGAGGTGCACATGCTACATCCCAGTCAAACCATGCTACCTGCTGTTTCTCAAACAGGGCACATGTTCTCCATCTTCTGGTTTTTGCTCCTCACATGCCTTTTGTGCACGATGCCATCCCTACCCCACCTCTGGCTGTCCTTGTGTGGCATCTTCCCTGAGAAGCCTTTCTTGATTCCCTCAAATAGAGAAATTATCATTCTCCTTTTAATTTTTTAAATATTTTATTTATTTATTTGACAGAGAGAGAGAGAGAGAGAAGGGAAAACAAGCAGGGGGAGTGGGAGAAGGAGAAGCAGGCTTCCCGCTGAGCAAGGGGCCTGATGCGCTCGATGCAGGGCTCGATCCCAGGACTGGGGCTCCATCCCAGGACCCTGGGATCACGACATGAGCTGAAGGGAGACGCTTAATGACTGAGCCACCCAGTCATACCGGTCATCCTCCTTTGAACATCTTTGTCTTCTCTCCCTCCCAGGTGCCGCTCTCTTCCTCCTTCTGGCATGCCCTTCTGCCCACCGAACTGCTTTTTTTTTTTAAATGTTTTTATTTTATTTTGTTTATTTGTCGGAGAGAGTGAGCACAGGCAGACAGAGTGGCAGGCAGAGGCAGAGGGAGAAGCAGGCTCCCTGCTGAGCAAGGAGCCTGATGTGGGACTCGATCCCAGGACCCTGAGATCATGACCTGAGCCGAAGGCAGTGGCCTAACCCACTGAGTCACCCAGGGGCCCCTGACCATATTTTTAAATGTTAGTGTCCCATCCAGTCAATAAATGATAGCTGTGACAATATTTATTATTATCTCAGATCATTCTCAAAATCTCTCCGTAAGATAGGTGTTATTTACATTTTAGAAACAGAGACTCAGAGATATAGAGGCGTTTGCCCAAGGTCATGGAGTATTAGTCTTAACTTAAACAAAGGACCCTCTCACTCCACAGCACCATGCTGCTCTAACATTGCAGACAGAGGCTTGACTAATTGTTACACACCAGCCACCTAATTTTAGTCGTTCTGGTTCCCCCCCTAAAACTGTTTACATAGCTGAAAGACAGTAAGAGTGGGCTTAGTTATCCTAGAGCCCCATCCCCATCTAGTTATCCTAAAACCATTCTCTTCTGTAGAACACACATTGGCATCGAAACGATTTAAAGAAATGTAATGGCTATCTACGAAAAATTAGTTTTGATTTGTTATATTCCCCCCATATTTTGAGACAGCACACATAAAAGAAAATAAAAATTTTCAAACATTTTATATTTGGCAATTGAAAAAAAAGTACACTGTTTTCCTGCTATGGTCTTTAAAAAGGATTTAACATTTCAAGTAAAAAAAAAAAAAGGTACTAGGATAACCCAGCTGTATCTTTTAACAGCAATTTTATATAGAACAATTTGAACTGGCATGCAAGCAACTTCTCTTGCTGTCACATACCTGTATTCAGAGAAAATTACACCCATTTTACAGAAAAATCCCAATACATATGCTGCAATAAGCTTAAAGCAATGTTAAAAAGACCAGCATGAATGACACACAAAATTGCTTCTTTATAAATCAACTAGAATCCTGATTGTAAAGTAGGCACAGAGAGATCCAGTCCTTAGGGCTTTGCTCTCTGGAAGGATAATACCTTTAAATAATTTTTAAAAAACTTTAGCATCAGGCTGCTGAAGCGCTTGACAGAACTGCCGGTTGTAGGATTCGTGCTCTGCTAATAGTTTAATTTTTTAATTTTTAAAAAAGATTTTATTGAATTATTTGAGAGAGAGAGCGAATGAGCACACGAGCAGGGGAATGAGGAAGAGGGAGAAGCAGACTCCCAGCTGAGCAGGGATTCCCAACTGGGGTTCTATCCCAGGACCCCAGTATTGTGACCTCCGCGGAAGGCACAAAGGCACAACCAACTGAGCAGCCCAGATGCCCCTATGCCTTGTAGTTCTATCATAGTGCCCTGCCGGTACTCTTGCTTAATCCTTCCAAGGTTCAGAGCTGCCTTGAGTTTTATTCAAGAGCAGCTAAATAAAGTTTGTTAGAATACCCAGACAGGAAGTCTCCATCATTGCTGGTGGATGTGAACAGTTGAGGTTCTTTTGGAAAGCAATTTATCACTATGGCTTAAGAGCCTTATGAATGCTTCATACCCTTTGTCCTGGTGATTGCAGTGATCAGTGTTCATAGATAATAACTCAAGGGCTTTTTCTCTGCAGACACTTCTTACAGTGTTATTTTTGTAATGAAAAGTTCGAAACACCCCAAATATCCAACTTAACAGTCTTTCCTACTCTTTCCACTTCCGTGCTGATGGAAGATTATGTAGTTTTGAACATCGTTGTTGTAAAGACTGATATAAAATGAAAAAATCATTTTTCTATAATCTCTAGTTGACAGAGCAGGATACAAAATTGTTTATATAGTATCACATCCTAGATCAGTACTTGGCACACTGTAGACGTGCAGTAAATATTTGTTGAATGAATGAATGTTCATCACTGGCATGACTCTATGGATTCACTATGTAGAGAAAAGGAAACATACCAAAAATTATTAGTGTTTGCCTTTATGGAGCAGGACTGTGAGTGATATTTATTCTGTGGTTTCTACTTTTACTTTTGACCCTATGTTCTCCATGGTAATTACATAGGAATTCTCAGAAAAAATAACTTCCATTAAAATTTTTTTACCTTGAATCAAAGAAGAGAGGTTTAGATTGGGTACTTGCTCTGGGCCAGCCACTCTGCTAAGGGCTTGACTTGGGTAAGATTTCTAACTTTCCCAAATTTCTGAAGATACTGTTCTCTGAAGATAAGTATTGTTCTCTCCATTGTGTAGATGAGAGTACCAAAGTTTATAGGGGTTGGGTTATTTACTCAAGCTCATTTCCTTAGTAAGTAACTAAGCCAGGACTAAGATCCAGGTCTGACTCCAAATTGTGTTGTCTTTGTAATCCTTCTTCTAAGCTTGATTTCTAGATGAGGTTTTCTTCAGAGCCTTTTGCCATTTGTATCAAGTAGAGTCTATAGCAAAGGGGGGGTTGTAACAGCTTGCCTTTAAATGAAAAGTCTAGCATTTCCAGTATGAGTGAGGCCTCCGATTGCTTTCAGAATTCGGTGATGCAGCCACTTCAGCAGCAAACCCAGGTGCCACTACGATACACATCGAGGGTCCTAGTGAGAGCCCAACACACCAACCAGGACTCCCCAGAGGCTCAGGGAGAGAAGAGGACGATGAGCTGTTGGGAAACGATGACTCTGACAAAACTGAGGTTTGAGCTTGCCTTTGAAATTGGTTTTTCCTTTTAATGTTTTAAAAGCTTCTTCATGCATTTATTCACTGTCTCCTGTGTGCCACACAGAGTGCCGGGCAGTGACAACCCAAAGGTAGATCACATGTGTCCTCTGCCTCGGGGTGGAGGTAGGGGGAGAGACAGGTACCCAGACCACTGTTACTCATGGGAAGTGTGCTGGTGGAGGGGACACCGGGGCTGCGGGAGCAGAACGAGGGCATTGGGGAGGTAGTGACCCCTAAACTGAGTCTTGGCACCAGCGTAGGAGGTGGCCAAGGGAAGAAGGCGGGGAAGGGTGATCTAGGCAAAGGGAACTGTTTTGGCAAGGTCACACAGCATTTTTCCCATCTTCACTTATATTGGGAGCAAAATATAGGTGAAAACAGAAGATGAGGCCACATGGCTTGGCTGGAACTGGAACGCAATCGAATGAATAGGAATTGTATTCTGAAAGCTATCAGGAGCTACTGAAAGATTTTAGATGATATGGCCAGCTAAATTTAACGATAAAGAGATGGTAGCCTTTTTTACGTGTAAATTGGAAGGAGATGGACTGGAGGCCAGAAGGCCAGATAGGAGATCCTGGAGGTGGTCTAGGCTAGAAATGATGAAGCCAGAACTGGAGTTGGACACAGGTCGTTTGGGGGGTGGGCTCAGTAGGACTTGGTGGGAAAGGGGTGAGGGAGAGAGAGGGTTCTAGGAAGACTCCTAGGTTTCTGTATCTGGTTCGATGGTAAATATCAGGGGGCTAGTTTTGATCACAAAGATTTATTTCTGTGTGTACTATTGGTGTGTTCTGGAAAATAGTATTTCTATTAATATTTTAAAGATTTTATTTATTTATTTGTCAGAGAGAGAGAGAGAGAGAGAGAGAGAGAAGGCACAAGCAGGCAGAGTGGCAGGCAGAGGCAGAGAGAAAAGCAGGCTCCCTGATGAGCAAGGAGCCCGATGTGGGACTTGATCCCAGGACCCTGGGATCATGACCTGACCTGAAGGCAGAGGCTTAATCAACCAGGCACCCCCGTATTTATTTTAATATTTGAAAAAAATATTTATTTATTTCATGTGAGTGCATGAGTGAGGGGAAGGGCAGAGGGAGAGAATCCTCAAGTAGACTTCCTAACCTGGGGCTCAATCTCACAACCCATGAGATTATGATCTGAGCCAAAATCATGATCTGCCCCTCAACTGACTGAGCCAGCCAGGTGCCCTGAAAGAGGTTTGTTTTTAAAAAATTGGTTCATGTGATTGTGGATGCTTGGTGCATCCAAAATCTGATAAAAGTAGCTGATAGGCTGAGATTCAGGAAGGAGTTGGAGTTTGAGTCCAAAGACATTCTGCAGTAGATCAGGAAGAGCTGGTATTGCAGAGGAAGTCCAAAGGCAGTCTGCTGGAGAAGGCCCTCTTGCTCAGAGAGGTCAGCCTTTTGTTCTGTTCAGGCCTGCTCCTGATTGCAGTGGCCTCCCGGCATTGTGGAGGGCAATCTGCTTTGCTCTGAAAGTCCACCAATTTAAATGTAAAGCTTATCCAAACACACCATCACAGAAACATGCAGAATGATGTCTGACCAAATATCTGGGCGCTTTGGCCTAGCAAGGTGACACATAAAATTAACCATCACGCTGAGCAACAGCAGGCATCAAAAGTTTGAGAAATGTATAAGGGGAAAGAAATCTTAAAACTGAAACATTCTATCCATTATCTTAATTCGGAATTGGGAAGATGTTACCAATAGTCTATGATAGATACTGAATTCCTTGTCCTAACTTATAGAACATGTGGAATTCAATATCTTGATCAATACTAGATCAATCAATACTAGAGTTCAAAAGAAACTTCAGTTTCCTTTGTTTCAGCTTCCCTCCCAAGATATAAATGCCATCTGTGGTATGTCAGAAAGACAGCACTTGAATAACAGAAAGACAGCACTTGAATGGACAGCAGGCTGTTCATTACCACGGAAAGCAGCCACTGCCATTATTGGGCAACTTAAATTTTGGAAAAATTGTCCTTTTAATGAACAAAAAATACCTACCTGGAGCATCTTCCCTTGTCATGCAGAACTCTTCATAGGCCATCTGTGCCTTGTGATGTATGACTCTTCATGAAAGACCTGAAGTGGCAAGGGGCCTTCATTCTGCTGTCGAGTAGTGGTGCTGTTGGGACCTATGTGCCCTCATGTGCCTCTTCTAAATTGGAATTTTGTGGGTTTTTTTTTTTTTATGTTCTTTTTTGTTTTTTTTTAGGTTCTTGGTGTGTGTGTGTGTGTGTGTGTGTGTGTGTGATCAGAGAAGTATATTTTAAGTTTTTAGTATGTGGGAGTAAATCAGTAGATAGGTTTTTTGAGAATTCAGGTGGTGATAGTGTAAGAATCTTGAGGAGGTTTGTACATATTTGTGTGTATCTATGCGTATATATGTTATTGTACCTGATACAGATTATATAGAACTGAGCCAGTCCTTCCTATAATCCTGTAAGGGGGATCTTGTTCACAGTGCTTTTTTGAGAACAGTCTAGTGATTTGACAAGTCTCTCCCGGGGGGACAGACCAGGAATTGAAGGCTTTTGGTTTGACTTCAAAAAGGGATGCTTGTTTTCTGTCAGGCTGTGCTGGGCACAGTTGTTGCAAAGTTGATGAATGCCAAAGAGCTCCGTCTTCCATGCGTCTTGATTTTCCATTAGATCAGCTCTCAGTGTCTATGTAGCTGATAGAAGGAAATTACTTCTGTGTTCATTACATTTTATTTTACCTCTGACAGTTACTTGCTGGACAGAAGAAAAGCTCCCCCTTCTGGACATTTGAATACTATCAAACGTTCTTTGACGTAGACACTTACCAGGTTTGTAAACCAGTTTTACCTTTCTTTTCACTGGTAGTGGAGACTTTTGCCTTTTATGGTTAAACAGTCACATAATGTGAAAGTTTTTGTATCCTGGATATGGTCTTACAAAAGTAACGGTTGGCATTTGAAAATACTCTTATTGTAAAAGCTGTAATAAGAGTTTCAGTTTTGCAGTATTTGAATTTATTAAACTTTAAAGAAGTCTTCAGGAGACTTACCGCTGTGCTATTTTCCAGGTCTTTGACAGGATAAAAGGGTCTCTTTTGCCGATACCAGGGAAAAACTTTGTGCGGCTGTATATCCGCAGCAATCCTGATCTTTATGGTACGTATAGCACTGTTTTGATTCTTTACTATGTACCAGTTGAATTCAGGTGAGCCCGTGGGTTGCCTGAAAAGTTGGAGAAGGGCAGTGTCGTCAGGGCATGGGACATTTTATTCAGCTCTTCTGACAATCTTTGCAAAACATTTTGGGGGAAATGCAATTCTGTGTTACTGGAATGCTGCGATGATAAGTGATTAGCGTGTGTTTTCAAAGTCTTCAAATGACACTACAAACTTGAGACGAAGAATTAAGTCACTCTAAGAAGAGATTGTTGATTTTAACTCTAGAGGATTTGATGGTGGGGACAAGCGTAGGGAAGGGACTCTCGTGCTTACTCATTCGAGTGCCGAGTCCCAGCTGTGCCCTCCAATGAGCTGGCTCCCCGTGGGACTCAGCCAGTGGCATTGGAAGTCTGTAAGAGCAGCGTGCAGTGGGATGACTATCAGCCCTGACCTCCCTGCTGTCTGAAGGAAGGTGAGAGGCCCCTACCCAGTGCTCCTGAGGGCGAGGACTCCCACAACCTGGCCTTCTGTATTTGAAAGAAGAGAAGAGAGCCAACAGCTCTGGGTGCTTTCTGGGTGTGGGTTCTCTGCACAAGACTGTGTGCATGGTCACCTTTAGTTCCCTGGGGTAGATGTTATTAACTGCATTTCTCAAATGAGGAAGCCGAAGCTCGATGAGGCTCAGGAAAATGTATGCTTAATCCTAAATAAGTATTAGAGTAATATGTTGCATATTTTGTATGTGTGTTGATTATAAGAGGAGAAGGAATTCCTGAGGATCTATTGTGTGCCAATGACTACATTCACTGTTTAGTCCTTTTTTTTTTAATTTAAAGATTTTTGTTTATTTATTTGACAGAGATCACAGGTAGGCAGAGAGGCAGGCAGAAAGAGAGAGGAGGAAGCAGGCTCCCTGCTGAGCAGAGAGCCCAATACGGAGCCGGATTCAGGGCTTGATCCCAGGACCCTGGGATCATGACCTGAGCCGAAGGCAGAGGCTTAACCCACTGAGCCATCCAGGCACCCCTGTTAGTCCTTTCAAGAAGACTCTAGATCAAGTATGATTATCCCTCTTTTCCCTGTGAGGAAACCAAACTAAAAAAGTCGAACTAGGGTGCCTGGGTGGCTCAGTGGGTTAAAGCCTCTGCCTTTGGCTCAGGTCATGATCCCAGGGTCCTGGGATCAAGCCCCACATCGGGCTCTCTGCTCGGCAGGGAGCCTGCCTCCCCCCCGCCCCCGCCTGCCTCTCTGCCTACTTGTGATTTCTGTCTGTCAAATAAATAAAATCTTAAAGAAAAAAAAAAGTCGATGGACGCCTGGGTGGCTCAGTGGGTTAAGCCGCTGCCTTCGGCTCGGGTCATGATCCCAGGGTCCTGGGATCGGATCGAGTCCCACATCGGGCTCCTCCCCTCCCCTCTCTGCCTGCCTCTCTGCCTACTTGTGTGATCTCTGTCTGTCAAATAAATAAATAAATCTTTAAAAAAAAAAAGTTGAACTAGAAGTAGCTCAGTGTTCCATAAAGCCCATCTTTATTCTCTTTGCCTGATGATTTTAAGCTACAGAACCTTTTCATCACCTGGCATGGATGTCCAATCTTTAGAGCCAGTGAAAGGGGAATGGCTGTAGGGGAGGCTGAGGAGAGGCACCTCCTGGCTGGCTCCTCTCTCCAGCAGCACCAGCAGTGTCGGTGCCCCACCTGGAGCACTAAGGAGCACCGCACTCACAGCCTGCCTTGGCACATGCCCCTCATCTAAGTGTTGTCAAGGCGGTCTCTCTCCAGCTCTCTCGTTCGTTCTTCTAGCCTGAGATCTTGAGAGACGGGCTGTGTGTCTGAGTGATTCGTGCTGTCAGCACCTGGCACAGAGGAAGCACGCCAACAATTTTTGAGCACCCTATTTTGTGCTACAGATCGAGGATTCAAAGATGCAGTCATAGTCTCCACCCCCAGGGAGAGAGAAACGAGAGAATGAACATCTGTTGAACCAAGTGCCAAGAGCTCAGCCCCGTGTTACTGTTTCACAGTTTTATTTCCCACACTCTGAGGTAGCCTACGAAAGAGAAAATGGAAATTTGGGGAGCAGAGCTTGCCCAGTCACAGATTTAGCCATGAAAATGACACTAGCAAACTGTGTGTCCCTGTCATTGGGGGAGAACCTGGATTAACTCACTTTATCCTCCTGACAACCTGAATGTTATGAGGTAGGTACTCTTATTATCCCATTGCATGGATGAGGAGGAGGACACTGAGTCACGCAGAGGTCAAGTATCATGCCTAAGATCATGTAGCTGGTGAGTGGCTGAGCTCCATTTTCAAATCAGCACCATAGCTCTTAACCCATATCTCTCACCACTCTGGTATGCTACCTCTCATGGCAAAGTCAGGATTTGAACCCAAAGCCTGCTTCCTTCACAACACTATCAGCCTCATGGGCTCATAGACATGGTTAAGAAAAAGGAGGTACCATATACGTAAAGAGCTTGATAGAGAAGACTGGGCCTTGGCAGGGAAGTGGAGGCAGTGGTCTGGAAAAAGATGACAGAAGCACCAGTCTGCAGAATTGGAGGGAGGGATTGGTGAATTTGACTGCATTAAACTAAAATATAAAATTTCTACACCACAAAATAAACCATAAGCAAAGTAAAAAATTAAAAAAAGATAAATAAGCGACAGACCAGAGGTAATATTTGCAATTCTCATAAGCAGCAAAGGATAAAAAGCAGGAATATGTTTAGAACTCCTACCAGTTATAAGTTCTGGGGGGAAATGAGCAATTCACAGAAAAGGAAACCCAGATGGCCACAAAAACATGCAAAGATGCTGAGTCCCACCTGTAATCAGGGAAATAAAAACAAAACAAGATATTATATTGTGCCTATCATTTTAGCTAGCATGTCCAAATGGGCTTGTCTTCATTCATTCAGTTAATTCAGCAAATATCGAGCACTTCACTGTTCTAGTCACCGGAGACAGAGCAGCGAGGAAAACAGACAAAAATCCTTGTTTTGAGGCAGTTTAGAATCTACTGAGCTTAGCAATAAACACATAAGAAAAGTCAGATAATATACACTAGTGATGGGGCGCCTAGGTGGCTCAGTGGGTTAAGCCTCTGCCTTCGGCTCAGGTCATGGTCTCAGGGTCCTGGGATCAAGCCCTGCATGGGGCTCTCTGCTCAGCAGGGAGCCTGCTTCCCCCTTTCTCTCTGCCTACTTGTGATCTCTCTCCCTCTCTGTCCGATAAGCAAATAAAATCTTTAAAAAAAAAATACGCTAGTGATAAAGGCCAAGGTGAAAAATTTAAAGGACAGGAAAGTTTGGGGGCGGGGGATTTGAAATTCAAAAAAAAAAAAAATTAAGAGGTGAATTTACTGTACAGGCCTGGAGGAATCAGCAGCAAGCCACACAGATACCTAAGGGGAAGGTATCTGAAGCCGCGGGGTGCAGTAAGCACAAAGGCCCTGAGGCAGACAGTTGGCTTGGTATGCTCAGAGAACAACAGAGACTAGTGTGACTGGGCAGGAGTAAGAAGGGGACCTAGTAGATGAGGTCAGAGAGGCAAGGTGCAGGGGTAAGTTGTGTAGAATCTTGGCAACAGAGAGGACTTCAGCTTTTTCATGAGTGCAAGCCCACTGGAGGGTTTGAGCACAAGAATGACATACTCTTAAGTCAGAGTGTCAGAAACATTAATACCGAGAGTTGTCAAGAATGTGCACAGCAGTGGAAACTTCTCTGTGTCTGGTGGGGATGTAAGTGGTATGCGAATGGGAGCCATTGGAAGATGCTCATACCCTGTTACTTAGCAGTTCCACTCCTAGATGTGTGGTCCTAGAGAAACTCACAAATACAAAAGAAGACAGAAGAATATTGACTGCAGCAGCAATGCTTACAAGAGCAAATGCTCAGAAGCAACCGCATATTCACCATCAGGAGAAGAGATGTGAACTGTGGTGTATTCATACACAGACTCTGTGGTTTTTAAGAATGAATGAGATCGACAAGCACCAATGTGGCTAAATCTCAGAACAAAAGATAAATGAAAAAAAGTATGTTGTAGAAGGATATGAGAAGTTTCACCCCGTTAGAAAGACTTGAAAAAGTAGCATGATGGGTACACCGGGGTTTGTTTTATCATTCTTTGTACTTTCCTAGAAGTTAGAAATATTTTATAATATAAAAATGCATAATGCAAACTAAATTAAGACTCCCTCCCACCCCACCCCATAATAAAGAGTAGGAATTTGGCAGCAGAGAGGAAGAGAGAAGGCGTATGAAGCAACCTGGCAGGCCCTGGGATGTGTGGGCGGTTGTGCGCCTCTGGAATTTGAGCTGCCTATGTGCCCGCAGGCACAGGACACAGTGACTGTGTCTCTTGTGCATCACGGTGTCCCCAGCACCCAGGCCCGGGTCTAGAGGACAGTGGGTTCTTACAAGTAATGGCCAATAGGATATTATGCTCTCTGCTTTCTAGTGATAGAAAGTATAATACTTGGGCCGCTTGTGGTCTCGGCCCATTGACAACACAGGGTCAGTTTTGTTCATTTGTTCAACAGAGCTTTGGGGGATTTTTTAAATTGCTGAATTGTAGGAGGTGTTTTGGTCTTGTTTATTTCTTGCCTCTTTTGTATGGTCAGTACTCAGAATAATACAGTGAACAAGATTTAGTCCTGTAGCAGAGAATGTGCCGGCTAGCGAGTCAGCAGCAATTAGTGGAAAGCTACTGTTGGTGAGTCTTAGAGCGTCTCAGTCGGTTGCTTGTGCTCCCTTTCCCACTGTCAGAACAGTGGCTTCTCCTGGCTTGGAGAAGTGCTAACCCGTTTCTGCCAGGCATCTCCCGCAGCACAGTAATTTTCTGAATTTTGTGGTATGTTAGGGTGCCTATAGTTATTCCCAAAGGTGTCCCCAAACATTGGTAAAATAGGAAAATTAAATTCCTAAAATTTATTAGAAATCTCTCGATTTAAAAATTCTGTTCGGGGGCGCCTGGGTGGCTCAGTGAGTTGGAGCCTCTGCCTTCGGCTCAGGTCATGGTCTCAGGGTCCTGGGATCAAGCCTCGAATCAGATTCTCTGCTCAGCAGGGAGCCTGCTTCCCCCTCCCTCTCTCTGCCTGCCTCTCTGCCTACTTGTGATCTCTATCAAATAAATAAATAAATAAATATAAATTTTTAAAAGATTCTGTTTGTTCTACATAGAACTTTTTCTAGATAGGGAGAAATCGTGAAAGGGATTTGCAAAGCATGGTGTACTCATTCGCACAGTGGGATACTTGATAATCCCTAAAAAAAGAGTTGATTTTTATGGATAGCTATGGTAGAATCTCTAGATATTAAAGTGAAAATAGTACAGAGCAAGATATATATGTACATATATACATACACACATATATATGTATGTATGTTATCATTATATAAACACACACCAACTATGCCTTTGTTTATAGGTATGTAGAAATGTCTGGCAGGATTTGCCAGAAATGGATTATGGTGGCAAGCTCTGGGGAGGAGAAATGCACAGAGCTAGGGAACAGAGAAAGAGGGAAGGAAGTTTATTTTTCTCTAGATTCCCTTTTGTACCTTTTGAACACTGAACTATGTGCATGTATTACTTTTTCATTAGAAAAACAGAGCCTTAAACACACATTACTTGCACACACACACCCATGATGAACTGGTAGACTAAATTAACTCTTCTCTAAAGTGTTCTGCTCGCCCTATTCTTCCATTTAGATTGCAGAAGAACCTGCCTGATTCATTTTTCTCTGGCATTAATTAACATTTGGCATTTAGATAAGGGAAGTAACCATTGCTTCCTTTACCCCGATGGTGAAGATTTAACAAAATGTCCATGATTTTCTGGACGATCCTCTAATGAAAGAAGCTATAAACAAATTAGTGTCTTCATTCACCTAATTGTGGAAGGTGTTTTGGCCTTTTCATTCAGTCTCCTATCTTCAATGCACCTAATTGCTGAGTTGTGTGTTTGACCTTTTAAAAAAGAAGATTCCCATTAAATGAGTATTGATTGCATCTAAAATTCATTTTCCCTTGCTTACATGAATAGGGAGAGGGAGATAAGAAATTACTCTGTAAGTGTCCAGAAGCAGTGCTTCATTTTCTTGACTGAATTTTCTGGTTTTCTCTGCAGGCCCCTTTTGGATCTGTGCCACGCTGGTCTTTGCCATAGCAATTAGTGGGAATCTTTCCAACTTCTTAATCCATCTGGGAGAGAAGACATACCATTATGTGCCCGAATTCCGAAAAGGTTGGTGAATAGCTTGACTCATTTGGAAGGCTTTCAGTTTGTAACCATGAGTTCCTTTTACTGAGCCCTTGGGCCCCTGTCTCTAGGTGCTGCAGCCCTGGCTTTTTGTCTTTTAGGATTCAAACATACTTATCATCTCAGAATTACCACCCATCTATATAAATCTACATAATCTTTTTTATTGTGGTAAAATACATATACCATAACATTGACCATTTTAACTCTTTTAATGTATACCATTCAGTGGCCTTGAGTACTTGCACGATATTGTGAATCCACATTTCTTTTGGGAAGCTGGAAGGCAAGGCTGAGTAGCAATTGGAATTTATCCAAAGAAAAATGTGCAAAGTAAGTAAAAAGCAGTGTGCATGAAAGTCTCCATTGTAGCATTATTTGTATTATCCAGATGTTGGAAACAATAGGGGCATTGTTTTTTAAGTCGCGGTGACTCAACTAGCTGGGTCGGTAGCCCCTAATCATGAAGCACTTAGAACAATGTGGGACACTGATAATCCAAAATTATGCCTGTGCTGTTGGCAACATTGTTACAGAGAAGTCTGCAAAT
>ML112550.1:8492-27857 GCA_003697995.1 Taxidea taxus jeffersonii
ATAGTGACAGAGATAGTGAGAGAGCGTACAAGCAGGGAGGAGAGGGAGAAGCAGGCTCCCCGCTGAGCAGGGAGCCTGACACAGGGCTCCATCCCAGGACACCGGGATCATGACCTGAGCCAAAGGTAAACGCTTAACCCACTGAGCCACCCAGGCGCCCCTGCCTTCTCCTGATTTTTTTTTTTAAGATTTTTTTTTTAATTTATGTATTTGTCAGAGAGAGAGAGAGAGAGAGAGAAAGCGCAAGCACAGGCAGACAGAGTGGCAGGCAGAGGGAGAAGCAGGCTCCCTGCCGGGCAAGGAGCCCGATGTGGGATTCGATCCCAGGACGCTAGGATCATGACCTGAGCTGAAGGTAGCCGCTTAACCAACTGAGCCACCAACTGATTTTTGACAGTGAAATCGTAGATGGTGAATGGAATCACTTATCAGACCTTTCTTTTCCAAGCTGGAGAATTATGAGGTCAGGCCTGCCTGGCACTTTCTTGTAAAGGTCTTTACCAAGAGCCAGCTGGTTTAGCAGCAGTCTGTTGTGCCTCAGTTCCTTGAATTTGGGTTGTTTACGTCGTGGGCCAGGCCCTGAGTGAGAGGCTGGTGGCACAGAGACAGGAAGGATACCCTCTTTGCCCTGGAAGAGAGACTGTGTAAGGTAGTGATGAAGAGCCTGAACCTTGGAGTCAGAAAGACCCGACTCTCCCACTCACTAGCCATGTGGACTGGACTGAATGACAGCCTCTCTGTGCCTCAGTTTCTTGTTTGTCAAGGAGGATAATCACAGCAGCTGATGAGGTTCTTATGCGGATTAAGTCCTACGCAGGAAGTGGCCAATAAACAGTGGCTACATTTTAAAAAGTAACTCTGAGTAAGTGAGATGGACAGAAACAGAGTCGCTTGTAGTTCCGTGGGATGACAAGCATGGCAGAGGGAAACATAGGGGGCATGAGAGCCCAGAAATACTCTTAGCATGGAGTCTAGAACACTTGAGCAGACTGTTGTGTTTTAATTGCCTGCATGCGTTTCCTTTTCCTGCAGGCATACTTTTTTGATGCGCCAGAGATGGACCACCTCCCAACAGCTACAGTTGCTCCAAACCAAACAGCTGCGGAAGCCAAGTAGCTAAAGAGGAAAGTAAGAGATTGTAATTTTGTTTCTTTTTTCTTTTTCTTTTTTTTGAGGTTTGGTACAGTAACAAGTGGGCAAGTATGTCACTTCCGAAATTGTTAACATCAGGAACCAAGAGGGCCAGACCCTTTTGTCTTTCCGTAGGATTCACTATGGTGTTTGGGCACAAGCATGTCTGTATCTACGCGGCCTGCCAGCCGGAGTCCTCCATTGTGAAATCCACATGGTCCTGGCTTGATAGATTTGGGAGATGTGAGCTCTTAGCTTCCTCACCGGAGGAGCTCCTGCCTTTTGGCCCCAGCATCCCCTGTCCTCTGCACTCTGTCTTCTTCCCAGGAGCAGACTATGAGTTTGTTCTATTTGGGTACAGCCCTGGTGGTTTTCCTAGTTTCCGTGTGACTTCTTTTTTTTTTTTTTTTTTTTAAAGATTTTATTTATTTATTTGACAGAGGTCACAAGTAGGCAGAGAGGCAGGCAGAGAGAGAGGGGGAAGCAGGCTCCCTGCTGAGCAGAGAGCCCGACGTGGGGCTCGATCCCAGGACCCTGGAATCATGACCTGAGCCGAAGGCAGAGGCTTAACCCACTGAACCACCCAGGGGCCCCCCATGTGACTTCTCAACCTGGCCTCAGACCCAGAGTGTGACTTCTCTTGAATTACTCAGAGGGTTCCCAAAGCCTACAAATGCTCATGGCTGGTTTGCTCTCTGGCTTCTTGGATGATTCTATTTCAGTGGTTGGCTCAGTAGGTCTGCGTCCAGGAATAAGAGACAAATCCTCCATGGCTCGTTCCTTGCCTCCGTGTTCCAGCTCCTCAGTGTAGCAAGGCTGCGGCCATGCTGAACTTCTTGCCATCGCCAGAACACACATGCCCTTGCACTTGCCATTCCAGATGTCTGAGTATTCCCTCTATTCCAGCAGTCATCACTTGCCTTGTGATCCCATGACACTTTGTATTATACATCACTGTTAATGGTGCTGGAAGCACGAATTCTTCACTGTATGTCTATCTGCATAGTCATTTGTTCATTCATTGATTGTTTTGTCCTCCATGGACTGGTATGCTTCTCCAGTTCAACTCAGCAACGTGAAAACAAGAAATGGGTATTACCCTGCATCTTCGTTGCTTACCATAAGACCTGGTGTATAGAGGGTGCTTAGTAAATGTTTGTGGAGTAAGTGAATGAAGCCACATTCTGCACATGATCTCTCTGCCCACCAAGAACCTCTAGTCTGTTTTGTAATTGCAGGGTGACTTTCTCCTCTCCCAGAGCAACATGGTGTGGTGCAAAGACCAGGGCCTTTGGAGTCAAGTGGAACTAAAATGAAATCCTGGCCCCACCATGTACTAGCAGTGTACCTGGGGCAAGGAGCTTACTGTCTCTGAGCCTCAGCCAATGTTACTGTGAAGGATGATACAACCCGTACTGGAAGACCATAGTGAAGATTAGAGATCATGTTTATAAAAGCTCCTGGCTCATAGTTAAGATGCTCAGTGACAGAACCAAGCTACTGGCCCTCTGAGAGTGTGTCTGTATTTGTGTTGAAATTTGGTGGTTCTCACTGACTTTACCTTGACCCTTTATTTCCTTTTTGTAAAACCAGATAGATTTTCCCTCTTAGTTGAGGAATTTGGGTTGCAGGCCTTGCAAGTTAACAAGATGTGGTTAGCCAAAGACACCTCTGGCCATCTTGGTGGTAAGACAGTTGCCCTGGCCAGTGGAATGCCTAAGGAACTATTGTAAATGTCACAGCCCACCTTCTCCTCTTCCCCTCTTCATGTGGGGATGTGATGATGTCCATGTGGGGATGTGATGATGTCAGAATCAAAGGTCAGAGCCCTTGGAAACAGGGTGGGCTCTTCTCCCCTTTTTACAAACATAAAGAGGTTGAGGGCAAGAGAGAACGGTGCCTTGTCCAAGGCCATCCCAGAGTTTTGTGGCAAACTAACATGTGTATATCACATTCCATTCTACAAAATACCATCTAGATCACTCTCTATAAGTCCACTGTTAGCAGCCTTACTGACCCCATCATGTAGATAAGGAAGCTGAACTTAAGAAGTTTGAGTTGACTAAGATCACCTGCCTCTCTTAAAAGGCACAGCTGGGGGGCACCTGGGTGGCTCAGTGGGTTAAAGCCTCTGCCTTTGGCTCAGGTCATGATCCCAGGGTCTTAGGATCGAGCCCCACATCGGGCTCTCTGCTTAGCGGGGAGTCTGCTTCCCACCCCCCTCCACCTGCATCTCTGCCTACTTGTGATATCTGTCAAATAAATAAATAAAATCTTAAAAAAAAAAAAAAAGGCACAGCTGGGACTCAAACCCAGGTATTCTGGAGCCATTTCTTGAGGTTTTTCCACTTTCCCACTTAAAAAAAAAATTTTTTTAAAGATTTTATTTATTTGACAGACAGCAATCACAAGTAGGCAGAGAGGCAGGCAGAGAGAGAGGAAGGGAAGCAGGCTCCCTGCTGAGCAGAGAGCCCGATGTGGGGCTCCATCCCAGGACCCTGGGATCATGACCTGAGCTGAGGGCAGAGGCTTTAACCCACTGAGCCACCCAGGCACCCTCCACTTTCCCACTTCTAAGGCTGATGTTCTTTTTACCCCTAAAATTTGCAGGCTCTCACTCCTGGACTTTGGCATCTTTTTTGAACCCTCCTTTGCTTTTCTAGAGGTGCTTCAGTTCAGAGAATCCATACTTATTGGATTGACAACCTCTCAGGAATTCGAGGGCTATATTATTTATTGCTGCCTAACAATGTTACCTCAAACCTAGCACCTTAAACAATACCCATTTATTAGTTCAGTTTCTGTGGCTCAGGAGTCTGGGCATAGCTTAGCTGGGTTCTGTCCTTCAGGTTCTCTTACAAGGCTGCACTCAAAGTGTTGGCCTGGGCTGGGGTGTCATCTGAAAGCTCGACTAGAAGGATCTTCCTCCAAGCTCACCAGGTTGTTGGCAGGATTCACTTCTTTGTGGTCTGTTAGACTGAGGGTGCTACTTGCTAAGTGTCACCTGGAGCCTGTCCCCAGTCCCTTGCCACATAGGGTGGCTGACTTCATCAGAGCCATAAGTGGAGATAACAGTCTATTAGGAAGATAAGATAATGTAAGGTTACCGTGGAAATGATATCGATCAGTTTTCCTACATTCTTTTGATGAGATGCAAGTTATAAGTCTTGCCTACACTCAAGGGGAGGGGTTACCCAAAGGCATGAGTACGTGGAGGCAGGGATCGTTGGAGGGCATTTTTATTTTACTTTATTTTTCAGCTTTATTATGGTATCATTAACAAAGAAAATTGTAAGTTACTTAAAATATACATTGTGATGATTTGATCTACACATACATTGTGTGGAGGCCATTGGTAGTCTGTCCACCATAAGCACACACCCTAGTAATATGTGTATATTTGAAATATTTACATAGTCTGTTGTCAATCCATATTGTAACTATTAAAGCTTAAAAATTTTCTTATTTTTTGATGAAAAATAAATATTAATAGAAGTTCTAAATTTTTCTTCCATTACCTCAGTGGGTGGTTTTACAGTTCACTGCCTTAGAATGAGCGTGTGGTAGCTTATTTGCCTTATGGTTTGATTGTCTACATACTTGTTAAGCTCCTCATGCAGATGGATTTCATTGACTGTTAGCAGAGAAGGCCCTGGGGCAAGGTGGGTCTCTTCCTGAGATTGAGGTCCATGGGAAAGGGATTAAGTCTGATTGGACTTGAACTCCCCAGTGCTTGGCCTAATGCCTGCCTGGCACAGACAGAGCAAGTGCTCAATTAATGTTGGATGGCTGGAGGTCACCCTTTGTAAGATTAAGGCAAGAGTGGGGATGTGGGCTTTTATCAGAGGTGTCTTGGCTCACAGAGCCCTCATTTACTCTTTCATTCAGCATTTACTTGAGGCTGTTCTGTGGCCTCCGTGGTCCAGGAACTAGAGACCTAGAAAGTCAAATACAGTCAGCCTCCGAGAGCCTTGGTCCATGGGTAAAATAGCTAAACATATAATAAATAGACTGTGTAGAGATGTGCCAGACCCAAATTGTGAATTGATGAGCATGGTGGGAGCACAGAAGCTATGACTCACTGGCCTGAGGGAAGGCTTCATAGAATAGGTCTTGTTTGAGCTGGACCCTGAATGTTGGGCAGAAGCAATCAGTTACCTATTTTTCTGAAGAGAGTAGTTAGCTTCTCATGGCATTTGGGAAGGTGAAGTCATAGGTTCATTGGGACACAGTGATGTGATGTGGGCTCATATCCCTGGGAATAAGAAAATCTGAGCCTAGCTAGAGGACAGAGGTTGAGGCCAACAGTGGCAGCCATTGCTTGGGTCTCTCTTGGCCAAAAATACCTGACATCGACCTGGGGAGGGGCTCTTTCAGGCTGCTCCTGTGTTAGAACTCAAGTTTCTTCCTTGCATTTTGTTATGAAGGCTCCAGGCCAGTGTCCCAGGTGCTCTAAACCTTCAGAGAGTCAGAAGCTGGCATTTGAGAAAAGCCTGGTCCTCCAGGCCTTTGCAGACCTCCCATCCTGATTTATATAGATTTGACACCTTTGGGCTTTGCTCAGATCTATAAACTTGGGCATCAGTGTCTCTGTTCGGGTGTCAGGTCTCCAAATGAGATAGTGATGAAGAGTTTCTTTGGAGCTTCCCTGACAGAAGCATCAGTCGCTTTGCCAACGAGGGCTGTCCAGAGCCCTGGGCTCTGCGGATTTATGAGCTGCCTTCGCCTTCTTCTGTAATCTCTAGATTCCCAGCTTTCACTGAAAAAGAATGGCTTCTAATCTCGCAGATAACCTTCTTCCTGTAAATTTGCACACTGGGGGGCTTAGCCTGGCAGGGATTACTGGGAGAACATCCACCCCTTCTCTCCCTGGAAACTCGGGATCAGAGAGGAGCCTCCAATGACTTGTGATCAGGGAAACCACCCCTATATAAATCATGGAGATATTACAGAGAATATCTGGCTTGCTTCTTCCCTTTTTTCCTTCCTTTTTTTTTTTTTAATTAAATTATCATCTGAAGGACAGTGCCATTTCTTCTCTGAGCCAAGACCCTGGGGAAGCCTAGAAACTGTGCCTTGGGAGTCTTACTTTGGCTTCTGGGATGGGTTATCTGAAAGGTGGCATTCATATTGGAGCTGCCTTCCCAGGAGCTGTGACAAGTGGGTCTGTCTGGAGGGGGGTGGCCAGCAGGTAATTACACTGCAGTGTGATCGGGCTTTAGTAAGAGATGAGCAAAGGGCATGAGGAGATTCCTTTGTAATTAAAAAACCCTCCTGATTTGATACACAGGGTTTATGTGCAATTATCCTTTCACTCACTCCTATTAAGAGTGTTCATATTATAAGCCAAAGCTACAAACCTTTTTACTATGTTTATACACATCAATTCTTATATTCTGAAATCAGTTTTAACTCAATGCTGTAATCCTCTTTAACACAGCATCCAGAGTGTATGACTTTCCACCATGGCTAAAGCTGTTTTCCACTAGCCCCCTTCTTGTCCACACCCCACATCTGAGATGTCCCTGCACAGAGAGCCCAGTTTCAGTGTCTGTGCTGTTTCTCCATCAGTTTTCTTCCTGGTTCTCTTTGAAATCAATCGGAAGAACCTGGGTTGGAGAGTGGGTCAGCACAGTAACTTTTTTTTTTTTTTAAGATTTTATTTATTTATTTGAGAGGGAGAGAGAGAGCACAAGCAGGGGGCAAGGCAGAGGGAGAGAGAGAAGTGGGCTCCTCGCTGAGCACAGAGCTCAATGCAGGACCCGATCCCAAGACCCTGGAATCATGACCTGAGCCAAAGACAGATGCTTAACTGACTGAGCCACCCAGGCACCCAACACAGTAACTTTTTATTCTTTCTCAAACTTATTTAGTGCAAAGTTTTTACACACAGACAAAAGTAGAGCGAATAGTATAATGAATGTCCATGTACCCATTGCTGACTTTGCACAGTTGTCAGCTCATGGCCAACTTTATTTCATCCATCCACCCACCTATACCCCATATTATTTTGAAGCACATCTAAGACTAATACCCCATATTATTATTATTTTTTAAAGATTCCATTTTTTTATTTGACAGAGAGAGAGATCACAAGTAGGCAGAGAGGCAGGTAGAGAGAGAGGGGAAAGCAGGCTCCCCACTGAGCAGAGAGCCTGACGCGGGTCTCGATCCCAGGACCCTGAGATCATGTCCTGAGCCGAAGGCAGAGGCTTAACCCACTGAGCCACCCAGGCGCCCCTCCCCATATTATTTTTAAGCACATCTATTATTTGATCCATAAATATTTAAATCCTGGATTTATAAAAGACACTTTTAAACTTTTAAATGTATAACCATAATACCACAGTCACACCTAAAAAAAATTATATCTCCTTAATACAGGCATACCTTGTGTTATTGAGTTTTGCTTATTGTGCTCCACAGATACTGTGTGTGTTTGTTTTTTGGTTTTTTTTTCCCACAAATTGAAGGTTTGTGGAAGCCCCCTGTGTGGATCCGAGTCTATCAGCACCATTTTCCCAAAAGCTCACTTTGTGTCTCTGTGTTACATTTTGGTAATGCTTGCAATATTTTAAACTGTTTCATTATTAATATGTTTGTTATGGTGATCTGTAATAGTGGGTCTTTATAATTATTTTGTGGTGCTATAATCTGTACCCATATGTAAGATGGTAAACTTCATAAAGGTTATGTGTGTTTTGATGGCTCCACTGACCGACCATTCCCCCCTCTCTCTCCCTCTCCTCGGGCTTCCCTATTAAAAAATTGTAATATTGAAAATAGGCCAATTAATAGCTCAACAATGACCTCTGAGTGTTCAAATAAAAAGAGTCACACATCTCTCACTTTAAATCAAAAGCTGGAGATGACTAAGCTTAGTGAGGAAAGATGTTGAAAGCCAAGATAGACTGAAAGAGAGGCCTCTTGCACCAAACAGCCAAGCTGTAAAAGCGAAGGAAAAGTTCTTGAAGGAAATTAAGAGTGCTGCTCCAGGGGACACACGGATGATTAGAAAGTGGAACAGCCTTACTGCTGACATGGAGAGTGTGTGAGCGGCCTGGATAGAAGAGCAAACCAGCCACCACGTCCTCGTCAGCCAAAGCCTGACCCCGAGCAAGGCCCGAGCTCTCCTCCGTTGTGTGAAGGCTGAGAGAGGTGAGGAAGCTGCAGAAGGAAAGTTGGAAGCAGCAGAGGTGGGTTCGTGAGGTTCAGGGAAAGAAGCTGCCGCCATAATGTAGAAGTACAGGGTGAAGCAGCCAGTGTTGGTGTAGACGCTGCAGCAGGTGATCCGAAAGTTCCAGCTCGGATCATTCGTGAAGGTGGATGCACTGAACAACAGATGTTCAGTGTAGACGGAGCAGCCTTCCTGGGAGAAGATGCCGTGTGAGACATCCACAGCTGCAGAGAGGTCAGTGCCTGGCCTCAAAGCCTCAAAGGCCGGGCTGACTCTCGTGGGAAGCGCTCATGCGGCTCGTGACTTTATGTTAAAGCCGGTACTCATATGCCATTCATAAAGCCCCAGGACCCTCAAGAATTTTGCTAAATCTATACTTTCTGTGCTCTGTAAACAGGACAACAAAGCCTGGATGACAACATATCTGTTTATAACATAATTTATGAAATATTTTAAGCCTCCTGTTGAGACCTCCTCAGAAAAAAAGATTGCTTTCAAAATATTCCTGCTCACTGACAGTACATCTGGTCACCCAAGAGCCCTGATGGAGACGGACGAGATGAGTGTTCGCGTGCCTCTAACATGGCACCTGTTCTGCAGCCCATGGATCGCGGAGTCATTTCAGCCTTCTGATTAAGAAATTCAGTTCCTAAGGCTGTCACTGCCATAGTGGTTCCTTTGGTGGCTCTGGGCAAAGTAAAATAAAAACCTTCCGGAAAGGATTCGCGATCCTAGAAGAACATCTGTGACTCATGACAAGAGGTCAGGATAGCAACATGAGCAGAAGTTTGGAAGAAGTTGGCTCCAGCCCTGCTGGGCGACTTTGAGGGGTCAGGACTTCAGGGAGGAAGTGACTGCAGACGGGGTGGAAGGAGCAAGAGGACTGGAAGCAGAGGCTGAAGGTGGGACTGCGCGGCCACCATCTCAGGGCAAAACCTGAGGGTGAGCAGTTGCTTCTTACAGATGAACAAAGAAGGTGGTTTCTGGGGAGGGAATCTACTCCCAGTGAAGATGCCATGAAGGTGGTCGAAATGACAGCAGAGGATTCGCGGTATCACAGAAACTTAGCTGATAAAGCAGCAGCAGGGTCTGAGAGGACTGACTCCAGTTTTGAAAGGAGTTCTACTGTGGATAAAATGCTATCAGATAGCATCGCGTGCTACAGAGAAATTGTTTGTGAAAATAGTCAATCCACGTGGCAAACCTCATTGCCGTTTTACCAGAAATTGCCGCAGCCACTCCAGCCTTCAACACCCACCACCTTGATCAGTTGGCAGCTATCGACATTGAGGCAGGACCCTCCCCCAGTAAAAAGGTTATGACTTGCTGGAAGCTGATATGATGCTTAACATTTTTTTAGCAATGAAGTTTTTTTTTTTAAGATTTTATTTATTTATTAGTTAGAGAGAGAGTGATCACAGGCAGACAGAGAGGCAGGCAGAGGCAGAGGGAGAAGCAGGTTCCCTGCCGAGCAAGGAGCCCGATGTGGGACTCGATCCCAGGACGCTGGGATCATGACCTGAGCCGAAGGCAGCTGCTTAACCAACTGAGCCACCCAGGCGTCCCTAGCAATGAAGTATTTTTTAATTAAACTATGTACATTTTGGGATGCCTGGGTGGCTTAGTCAGTTAAGCGTCTGCCTTTTGGCTCAGGTCATGATCCCAGGGTCCTGGGATCAAGTCCCACACTGGGCTCTCTGCTCAGCAGAGAGCCTGCTTCCCCCTCTACTCCCCTCCCCTGTTCATGCTCACTCTGACTCTGACAAATTATGTCAGAGAAAAAAGTATGTACATTTTTTAGACATAATGCCATTGCACACTTAGTAGATTCCGGTATAGTGTAAACATGACTTTTATATGCCCTGGCAAGCCAAAAAGTTCATTGATTCACTTTATTGTGGTATCCACTTTATTGCCTTGGTCTGGAATGTCTCCCCCATCTCTCTGAGGCATCATATGTACTTCAGTGTTTGAATTTTACCTTGCAGTTTGTTGATGTATCTCTTAAGTGTTTTTTAAATGATAGATTCCCACTCCATTCTCCCCCCTTTCCCTTTACCATGTATTTGTTGAAGAATCCTATAGCTTTTCACTATCAGGATTTTGCTGATTGTATTTCTATGGTGTTGTTTATCATGTTGCTTTGCCTTTGTTTTCTGTAAACTGGTGGTTGTATCTAAAGGTTTGGTCAGATTCAGCATTGATTGGTTGGTTGGTTGGTTGGTTTTGGCAAGACTACTTGATATGTAGTGTTAAATGCTTTCACCCATAAACTCGTAATGTGTAATTACCTCTTACTTTTTGATATTTAAAGTAATTAAGCGATGCCTACATCTGTTAAATTGTTAGGGTTTTCAAAATGGTGATATTTCAGTTCTATCTTTGCTTCTTTGTTTATTAATTAGAATACTTCTTTCATAAAAACTTCCCTTTATCTACTATTTGGCTCAGCAGTGATGTAGTTCCTGGAGAAAAGCAGGATAAATGATTCTTTTGCTTTTTTTCCCACCTACTTTTAGAATAGTAGTTGGCTCACTAGCACTCAGCAACAATGACCAGTTAGTTTCAGTCCATTGCAAGTATTATGCTTACCAATATTCAAGTTGTCCCTTCTTTGGCTAATGGGAAGCTCTTCAAATTGGCCTGAGTCCTGTTGGCATGGCCCTAAGAATCTCTGATAAATGTGTTATTATCTGTTACAACAAAATTTTCCAGGCTTTTCCAGGCTCATCTTGGACATTTCCTGTCCCATGTCCAGACTGAGTCATTTCTTGAAGGAGTCTTGGTTCTGTTCATTAGTCATTAGGTTCTGTTCATTAGTCATACCAGGTCACAATTTGGACGCTAGCAGTGCTCGTTGCCATTGGGTTGGTTGTTCAAAGGCCTTTTCACTGTTCAGAGTCAGGAAATGTATGTGTTGTGTGCTTGATTCCTTTTTTAAAGGAGATTCAGTGTGGGTTCATACTCATACTTTGAATTCTTATTTAGCACTACAGAGTTTTTTCTAAATTGCTTTTATCTTATATCTGTATCTCCTTTCTTACCTACCGGGAATCTCACTTTGCAACAGTACCAGCAGTGATAGAATTGGGCTATCACATAAATACCTAATTGTTTTATCTAGGCACTAGCAACAGTCCAATAATAACAGCAACAGCACTCCCATTAATTACTGGAAACATTGCTTTAAAACCTTTTAAGGCTTTTTTTTTTTTAAGGTTTTTAAGTTCTAGAATTCCCTTTCCTGGCTTGTTTACTTGGAAGCCCACTATTTATTCTTCAGGACGCACTTCAGATAGCCTGTCCTTGGGGAAGTTTAAATTACTTACTCCTCTGTGCTCTCCTACAGCAATTTGTATGTTCCTCCGTTAGAGCAATTCTCTTATTCACAGGGACATAGACTGAGAATCCCTAGAGAGTGAAGATTTATTGACCAATATACCTGCAGCATCCCACAGGCTTTGGGGAAAGCTTGATTTTGAACTTGACAGTTGATAGACCCATCACATGCACATGTGCTCGGTTCGTTTGCCTGGTGACTTGAGCACTTTTTACTTGTTCATTCGTTGAGGGCCTACCCTTGGTCACCATTTGCTGGGCCACTGGGGTCAACAATGGAGATAGGACCTTCCCCTCCCAGATTTTACACCCTATTTTCTATCTCAGGTTTCAGATAAACTAGAAGGCCCTGCTGAATTAAAAAGAGAACCCTAACTTGGAGAACTTTGGGTTGGAACACCCCCGATCAGGCTTGGGTGCAGGGGTGCCACCACGAAGGGGGCTCAGGGCCAGCCTGGGTCGCAGTGGGGCCACCCAACATGGGGAGCCTGAAGTGGCCAGGAATCGGTTGTAGGTAGGCAAGAGGCAGGGGAGCTCTGGCTGATGGTGGCATTAGGGACCAAGTCTGGCACAAAGGACAGTATCATCTTACTCCCCACCCTCTGGGCTAATCCCCAGCCTTTGTCTTACAGGCTACCTACTAAAGGTTGGCAGCCAGGCAAGGGAAATTTTCTGTCTTTAATCCCTCCTCTAGTCTTGACATTAATTTGGAACAGACAACTAGAGTGATGAGAGAAAAAGAGCATGTTTATGAAAATAAAATCTTCAGTGCCTGCCCTGTGGGCTCGTTTGTCCCTACCTTTATTTAGCATTTCAGAAGCCCAAGCTAATGTTTACCAGAAGGCCAGGCAGGACTGTAAGTTCTTCCAGTCCACCAAATTGTAGCATTCATGCTTATCCAACCACTTTTCACAGATATATTGTTGACATCATTTCCCTTTTCGAGAGCCAGGACATTGAGGCAGATACCACCGCCTTAGGCCTACCTTCCTAGTTGTGATCCTGCCCCCGAAGGTATTAGAGGCCTGGCACATTCTCTTAGGTTGGAGGCCATTTATTAGGAAATAGCCTCTCTGCCACATTTTTTTTAAAAGATTTTATTTACTCATTTGACAGAGAGAGATCACAAGTAGGCAGAGAGACAGGCAGAGAGAGAGGAGGAAGCAGGCTCCCCATCAAGCAGAGAGCCCGATGTGGGGCTCGATCCCAGGACCCTGAGATCATAACCTGAGCTGAAGGCAGAGGCTTTAACTCCCCGAGCCACCCAGGAGCCCCTCTGCCACATTTCTTAATCCTCACCCTGGATTTAACTATATCTAGCACCTCTTTCCAAATTTTCATCTATTGCAGATCACCAGCTAGGTGTACCAACATGATTCAAATTCATTACATTCAAGACTAAACCCATACCCATCTCCCCCACAACCAGATCCTTCTTATATTTTCCTGTCTCCATGAATGGCATTACCATCTACATTGCCCCTGACTTTAGACTAGGTTAGGTTCTTTATTATACTGTCTCATAGTACCTCACAATTACAATTGCATAAGTAATATGTTATATATATGTTTTCCCTATAGTTTCCACTGCCAAACTGTGTAACTTTCTTGAGAGTTGGGACCATGGTGCTTTATTCATCATGGTACCCAGTGCCCAACCCATCTGACACATGAGTCCTTAATCACTATTTTTTGGAATAATTAATAAATCCACCTGGTCACCCTAGAAACCTCATCATCAATGTAGAATCCCCTTCTTACCTTCCATATCTTACCTATCCCCATACAACTTGTCTATTCTACCCCTGAAATGTTTCTCAGGTCTGTCCTATTAGCACTATGCCTGATGTTCCTGGTGTTCAGGATCCAATCATCTCACATTTGGACTATGATAATAACTTGGTGGGTTTCTCTCTTTTCTTTTCCTTCTTCCAATCCATCCTCTGCATAGTCAAAGCACTTTTCAAAAAATTATAAAATTGTGTCACTTAAGAACTTCCTCTTCTTCTTCTTTTTTTGGCCTCCAATTGTCTAAAAGACAAAATCTACACTCCCTGGATTGCCAGGATCGATCCCTAATCTGTTTGTCCTACCTGATATCCTGCCATTGTCCCCTGCACAACCTCGTGCTTCAACAACCACAAACAGCTCTCCGGTTTTCAAACCTTTTTATGTCCCTCCATATTTACTTTATTCCTCCTCTAGCACCTAACACAGCTGTCACAAAGAATAGAAACAAAGAAGGATGGGGGAAGGTAGCTATGGGATCTTGCAGAGGAAAATCACTGGGTTTCCAAAGAAATAGAGGAAAGCTTTTTAAAATGTCCTCTCCCCTCCAATAACAAGTCTTCTTGGAGTTGGTGAATCAGGGCTCAAGGCTATCTGGTATTGAAGCTATACTTCCAAACATAAACAAGTACCCTGCCCTGCAGTTTAGGTCCTTTCTGAATATGCGGGGGGGTGTCTTTTTCTTTTTTTGTTACTATAATTTTTTATTATGTTATATTAGTCACCATACAGTATATTATTAGTTTTTGATGTAGTGTTCCATGATTCATTGTTTGCATATAACACCCAGTGCTCCATGTAATCCGTGCCCTCCTTAATACCCATGATGGGCTCACCCATCCCCCACACCCCCAAAACCCTCA
Source organism: Taxidea taxus jeffersonii (assembly GCA_003697995.1). NCBI lineage: Eukaryota > Metazoa > Chordata > Mammalia > Carnivora > Mustelidae > Taxidea > Taxidea taxus. Next base: position 22,791 of record ML112550.1, read on the forward strand.
GTTTGATTCCTGGAGTACATAGTCTCTCATGGCTCGTCCCCCTCTCTGATTTACCTCCCTTCATTTTCCCCTTCCTTCTCCTGATGTCCTCCATGTTATTTCTTATGTTTCATAAATAACTGAAACCATATGATAATTATCTTCCTGTGTTGGATTTATTTCACTCAGTATAATCTCCTGCAGTCCCATCCATGTTGATGCAAATGGTGGGTATTCATCCTTTCTGATGGCTGAGTAATAGTCCATTGTAATATCCAACGGGGGAGTCTTTTTCTTAAAAGTGACTCTTTTTGTTTTTCAGTTCTCTTTTCTATTTTTTGAAATATGGTTCTTTGGGACATGGCATCTACTGCAGGAAAGCGTCGTGACCAAGCCAGTGGGAAAACTGATGGCATGGCGCCACCGTCCAGCAGCTGTAAGGTGCCACGCTCTAGTCTCATCACCCAGTTTAACAAAGAGTAACAATGTTGTTCAGTCCATGTGTCTTTCAGCTCTTCTTTCTCACCTGTCAGTTATCGTTGTAACTATGCACTGATTTAGGACAAAATACAAGGGCACGTGGTAGGTGTGCCTGCCATCTGTCTCTCGCTGTCCTGGGACGTCCCTCACACGTGAAATGGATCCATCCTAACGTCTGATGATTTTCTTCTGAATTGTATACAGATGATCCTCTAAGATGATCCTCTTCTCTCCAAATGCTTGCTGTCGTAAACTGGCCAAACTGTGAACTTCGGTTGGATTCACTGGGAGCCTGAACAATTTGTCTGTGGTGACTTGACACTGGGCAACCAAACCTGACTGTTGTGAAATAAATACCTCATAGGATGTCTGTCTGCATTTCATGACTTTGACCTCGAGTTCTTCCTTGATGTTTTATCTTTAGCTTGCTGGAAGCTGCTGTAAATCTGGATTTTATTTAATTAGATAGCTGTTGGGATGCGGGGATTAAAGTGGACATCAGAATTTTTCCTCCTGTAAGTATGGGACAGAGGGTTGAAAGAACTTGCTCCCTTATAACATATTTCGACACAGAGATTTTAGAAAAAAAATTTTAGGGCACTTTGAGCGCCTCTTCACAGAGGCATGACTCCTGGCTACAGTGCATTAAAGGGAGAAACCAGTGACAACTCAAAGTTACTTATTTATTTCTTATTCAAAATGCATGCCACCTGGGAGGCTGAGCTTCTGCCTGGTCAGGATAGCTGATCCCCTACTATTTCTGTTGTCCTCTTCAGGCCAGGAATTTCCAGTGTATTTCTGAGACAGCTACAAAGACTTACATGGACTTATTAAAAGGCTGGTCACACTGAAAAAGGAAGAGGCACACAAATTCAGGCCACAGTGAACTTAAGGTTAAGTTGGCAAACCTCCCATCAAACGCAGGGTACCCTCCCCTCCATTAATTTACTTCACAAATACAGGTGGTGCTCATATGCGCTGGTCAGCATTCTAGGTGATAGAACAGACCAGGTCCCTGATCCCAGGGATCCTACAGGCACACGATTGTGGCTGGGGGTTTGCCGGCCTCAGCCTCTCCAAGGTCGCTGTCTCCTCCTGGAACAAGTCCTTGTGCGCACATCTCTGCAGCTTTTGCCACTTGGTCCGAGCTCTTCCCCTGGGCCTCTCAGATCTAGTCTGAGCTTTCTTCCCTTTGTTGACTTCAGATGTTTGAAAGCAGTTGTTCTGCACTGCCCCCCGCCCCCCGCTCCCCCCCCCCCCGCGCCCCGCCCCAGCTCAGTGTTGCTTCTGTCTTCAGGGACTCTTCGGAGAACTTGGTGTCTCTACCTTCCAGATGGCCTCTGAGCTGGTACCCTGGTGTTCTTTCATTAACACCTAGCTTCTGCTGCCCAAGGCAGTGATTCTCACGCATGTGGGCCCTGTGAGCAGCCGGTACCTGCCGTCTGCAACTTCCCCTTCCTATGTCTCACCAAAAGTGGCAGGATTTTTCTCCACTAAAGAATAGAAGGATACTATGAAATAATAAATATATATGTATTAGCCTCTGCTACAGTTTCTGACAGAGCTGCTAAGAGTTTTGCTATTTCCTGCGTGATAGAGTGTCTGACAGAGCTCCCAAATTTCTTGGAATTTCCCGAGTAGTGGAGCCTTTTTTTTTTTTTTTCTAATGGGGTGACTTTGGGGGGGGGGGGGGGGGGTCTGGATGGGGCTGGTCACCAGGAAGACCAAGCCATGATTAGAAGCTGGGAACTTTCAGTTACACTCCCCATTCTCTGGAGAGAGGTGAGGGGCTGGAAATGGAAGTAATAATTGATCAGGCCCATATGATGAAGCCTTCATAAAAATCCCAAAAGAATGGGGTTTGGAGAGCTTTCAGGTTGGTGAATACATCCCCTTGCCAGGAGGGTGGTACATCCCCAGCTCCGAGAGAGACAGAAGCCCCCGCACCTAGGACCCTTCCAGACCTCGCCCCATGTATCTCTCCACCAGGCTATTCTTTTATATCCTTTAAAACATCCTTTGTAGGGACGCCTGGGTGGCTCAGTTGGTTAAGCGGCTGCCTTCGGCTCAGGTCATGATCCCAGCGTCCTGGGATCGAGTCCCACATCGGGCTCCTTGCTCGGCAGGGAGCCTGCTTCTCCCTCTGCCTCTGCCTCTGCCTGTGCTTGCTTGCTCTCTCTCTCTCTCTCTGTCAAATAAAATAAAATCTTTAAAAAAAAAATAAAAAAATAAAAAACATCCTTTGTAATAAATCAGCAATAGTTGAGTAAACTTTTTCTGGGTCCTGGGAGCAAATTACCAAACCCAGGGAGGGGGTCTTGGGAGCCTCTAATTTGTAGCCAAGTCAGACAGAACTCATGGGTAACCTGGGGACCCATTGCTTGCAATTGACAACTGAAGCGGGGGGCAGTTTTGGGGAACTGTGCCCTTACCCTCTGGGCTCTGCACTACCTCCAGGCAGGTAGTGTGAGAATTGCTCGGTGTGGAAGATCCACATATCTGGTCACAGAAAGTGTTGTAAGTGCTAAAGAGAAGGAAAGCAGTGAGTTTTTCCCAGGCACATATAAATATCCACGTTTGAGGGGGAATTTAGTTACTACTGAGTACTTGGGTGGTGTGACTGGTAAAGTTCTCCCCCCAAAATGTTTAGAGATTCTTTAATACAGAGGTCAGGATTTTTAAAGTAAGGATTTTAGACACAATCAGCATCATAAATTAGTACCATCATTTTATAAAAAGAGAGGCTATCATAATCTGTAATAATCTGGAAGGTTATAATGTCAGTACTAAAAACTTGAATAAATTGAGCTTTCTGGAAAGCTGACTACTTTGTTCATTTTTTTCTCACCTACCAAGGACCAGTGAAAATTTTATGAACCAGCCAGCACCACCTTTTAGGAGCCCCTGCTCTCGGGATCCCCATGAAGCACTTAGGAATTGTATTCAACTGTAAGAGAACTCTTAAAAGCAGCAGCTTACACAAATCAGCACTTGTACTTTTCACATGGAAATAGAAGTTAGAGCTAGCCCCACCCAGGTGAATATAGCTGCTCCCTGATGCCAGTAAGGATTCTGGCTTCTAAAATTTTTTCTTCTGCTCAGCAGTCCTTAGTGTGAATTTGCCATCAGCTGATCCCAAGACGTGTGCTGTTTTCCGGCAAAGTATAGTCAATGAAGAGTCTGGCTCCAAGCCGGAACCCTATGTGTGATCTTTCAGGCCTGATTGTGGGCAGTTAGGAGCTATGGACCTGAAGGCCTTTACCTCCTGACAGGCCTCCTGGGAAAGCCCCCCACGCACACCAGAGGAGGTGCACAGCCTGAGCACTGCGCTCTCTGAGGGGAGTTGTGGCCAGGGACTTTGGCCCCACCTTACCTTCACCCCAGCCTTGTTCTTAGGCAAATCTACATTTCTATAGAGCCCAGCTTCCTTCTTTTGGAGGCCTAATGGAGCTAAGGGGCGAGGGCCCTAGCCATGGCCTCTCTCAGGTGCCTTTGCTGAGACCAATGTACTGAGGGTCCTTAAAGATGTCTTTTCCACTCTGACCCAGTATTCAGTACTCTTCGACCCGTAGCCCCTCCCCGCTTCCTCCTCCTGCCTCCTAAACTATAAAATGGCGGGATATTTTTGTTTAGGCAGTAAGACTGTGCCCACATCTGCACCAACCCACCTGCCCCTTGTGTGGCACTGTGCCATGGAGAAAAATGGAGCATTAGGGGAGCCAGTGCTTTCTCCCATTTCGTATCTTGCTTATAACATAACAGTAATTGATTAAAGACTGGACTGTAACTTTTCACATTCACTGCTCAGATACCTGGAAGCTCAACTCTCTCCAGTTCAGTTTCACTTTTGGCAGGCAGGAAGAAGGGAAAGGGCAAAGAGCGTTGACCAGTTGAATTGACCTGGCTTTTAATGAGCTTTCTCCCAAACCCCATCTAATGCCTTCTGCTTTTATCTTATTGGTCAGAACTGTATCACATGGTCATCCCTAGCTGCAAGGGAGGCTGGGAAATGCTCTTTAGGTGGGCACACTGCCACCCTGAATGAGACCAGAATGGGTTTGAGATACATAACTATTATATCGTGGAACCCCTGCTTTTAGAAAAGTTAATGGATGGTGGTTTTTCCATTGTCAGTTTGATTTCACTGGTTTGTATATAAAGATTTAAGGGGTGCCTGTGTGACTCTATCATTTAAGCATCTGATTCTTGTTCTTAGCTCAGGTCTTGATCTTACGGTCATGAGTTCAAGCCCCTCATGGGCTACACAGTGGGCATGGAGCCCACTAAAAAAGAAAAAAAAAGATTTAAGAGAAAAGAATTCTGGAAATATGGCAGTGACATTTTTGAATCTCCCCAAATTCCTCCATAAAAATAGAGCATCTGGGATAGCAAAACCAAAAACCTGTGGACAATATCTATAACAAACTTGGATGACAAGATATCACAACAAACCCCAAAATTCAAGCAGGTGTAAACCACTAGCCACTCAAAGACTTGCATGGTATCAGCATTTTTGTGGAAAGAAGTAAAGGAAGCAGCTGGGAGTCTGAGAAATCTAAAAATAAGAAAACCCCAAAATAGCCAAGAGGTACTCCCTAGAACGTACAG
>ML112550.1:28257-47235 GCA_003697995.1 Taxidea taxus jeffersonii
GTTCAGTTCCTCTTTGAATTAGATAACAAAGTCTGTTGTCCTGAATAGACACTTTCTGCTGCAGTTTCTTCCATTCATTCTTCTGTTCATTTAACAAACATTTATTGACTACCTCCTCCTGCTATAGCATTTTGGAAACAATGATAAACAAGATAGACAAAGTCTCTGCCCATGGGACGCTTATGTGCTAGTTAGAATTCAGACAATAAATAGGTAGTTACACAGGATGATTTCAGAATATGATTAGTTGCTCTAAAAATAAAAGTGGCGCAAACAATAAATAATTGTCTCTGTTGTGTAAATGAAGTCAGGAGGTAAGGGCAGGTAGCTAGGATTGGTATGGTTGCTTCAAGTAATCAAGTTTACTTTGAGCTCAGTACTTAATTTTGCCTGGAGTGTGACACATCCAAATTCTATGCCACTGGATTCAGGAAGGGATTAAGAAAGGAGCAAAGGACGTGGCTAGCTTTCTTTTAGGGGAGTTTCTGGGAAACAACCATGCAATAGTTTGATTACATTTTATTGGCCTGAACTCATCAGTCACCTGGCTCCACCTAGCGGCAAGCGAGACTAGGAAATGTAGCCACATGCCCAGTTAAAAATCTGGAATTCTATTTCTAAGAAGTAGAGGAGAAAGATATGCTGGGGTAGACAACTAGTAGTCTGAACCAGGTAATAAAGGAACTAAACAAAGTAAACTGACTGCAAGTAACCTTGGCTGTGTTTAAGGACACTCATTTAGAATGATTATCATCTTTCTCCACCACCAGAAAGGTTTCTTCTTGGCAGAGACTTGATCTACCTTTGTATTCCCAGTTTATTCTGCAGGGCTTCATACATGATTTTGGAAATGAATATAATCTTAAAGCAACTCAGGAAACCATTATAGCAAACATTACAGAGCGCTGTGTGTGATCTCAATTTCTCTCACTAGACTGAGTTTCTCCAGAATTAGTAAATCACTAAATCTCCCTGTCTTTATAGAGTACTGAATGTTGACTGTAGTATATAATTGGGTATTAAAAGGTGTTAGCAGTATACCTCCAGGAATCTAACTGAGGGCTAATGCAATCAGAGAGGACTTCATTAAGTGGGACTTGGGTCGGTAAAAATCTTTTTCCTTACTGGCAGGAAATTAAGGATAATCGTATTTGTAGTAGCATTTTCATATCTTTGCAACGTCACTGGATGCCATCTTTATTTTTATCCTTGTTTTCTAGATGGAGAAATGGAGTCTCAGAGAGGATCAAGACATTCCATTTAGCAAGTGGCAGAGATGGAACTAGGAACCAGATCTTAGAAAACCAAATACACTTAAAAAAAAAAAAGATTTTATTTATTTGACAGAGAGAGACACAGTGAGAGAGGGAACACAAGCAGGGTGAGTGGGAGAGGAAGCAGCAGCCTTCCTGGGAAGCAGGGAGCGGGATGCGGGCTTTGATCCCAGAACCCTGGGATCTTGATCTGAGACCAAGACAGACGCTTAAAGGCTGAGCCATCCAAAAGCCCCCAAATTCACTTTCATAGAGATTATTTTCCATTTCAGTAAAATCAGTGAGTACCTCTGTGGAGAGGGCCACAACATTGTTTGATTTCACTTTCAGTAAGTGGATAAAGAAAATTGGGAGAAATAAGCGCCAGTCATTTTGCCAGATCTAAGTATGAAATCCGATCAATGGGCACTGTTAACTCTTAACGGCTTTATAAAAGACTACGATTCCCAGCATGCCTCAAGGTACCTCTGGGAAAACTTCCACTCCCGGCATGCTGTACTTTGGAACTCTGAGTCCCAGAATGCAACGCTCCCTTGCGCCCAGAGCGCCATCAAGACTACAGTTCCCAGCATGCAGCGTCGCCCTCAGTTTCTGGCGTCCCGCTGGACCCTGCTTCGGAGAGACCTTTTGGACTCCAGAAGGCGGGTCCTGAAATCCCAGTCCTCTTTGGGGGACGTGTCCGGGGGGCACTTCTGGCGCGTTAGGCCTGTCCAGACGAAGCCTCGAAGGGACTGGTTGGACCCTGGCCCGGGCTTCTCTCAGGCAGCGTTTGAGGCAGCCCCAACAGGGTCCTCCTGGGGCCTTTCTCCCTTTGAACAGCGGTGGCGGGCGGGAGCACTGTCTCCTGCACCCCTCAGAGCCGGGACCGCCATCACCATGGCCACGGCTGCGAGTCGGCCCTACGCCGGCGGGTCGCGGGACATCTTGTGGCGCGTGAGTGCTGCGCGCACTGTGGCGCGGGCTCGGCCCGCAGCTGGAGTCGGGCCTGGCGGGCTGGCGCGGGAGGGGAGGGGCCGGCTCCTGTGTAGCGTGGGGAGCGCGTGGGGAGGGGGCGGCCAGAGGGAGTGATTACAGGGATTTGGGGGGGTGCCCTGAGTGGAGTCTGGTTGCGGGGTGGGCGGGGCAGGCTAGGGAAAGCTGGTTACTAGTGTGCGGTGGCGGGACGTCCTGAGTGCAGACTTGTCATGGGGTGGGAGAGGAGTCCTGAGTGGAAGCTGTTTAGAATGACAGGGATGGGGGCGCCTGGGTGGCTCAGTGGGTTAAGCCGCTGCCTTCGGCTCAGGTCATGATCCCAGGGTCCTGGGATCGAGTCCCGCATCGGGCTCTCTGCTTAGCAGGGAGCCTGCTTCTCCCCTCCCCTCTCTGCCTGACTCTCTGCCTACTTGTGTAATCCCTGTCTGTCAAATAAATAAATAAAATCTTAAAAAAAAAAAAAAAAAAGAATGACAGGGATGACCTGCACCGGAACTGGGGCAGGGGTGGTCAAGAGTTTTATGCAAGGATGGTGTACCTGGTAGGTGCAAAATGAATAACTTGTTGATCACCTTGGGGTAAGAAGTGGGAAAGAATGTCTAGAATTAGAAAGAATGTGATGTGGCCTCAGCAGAGGCTGTATCCCAAGCTAAAAATTTTGAGTCCTTAAGTCTTGCCTGTTCTTTACCACCTATATTATCGATTACTGATTTTCTATAGATGTACTTCAGAAAATATGACTGCAGTTTTTTGTTTGTCCTTTTCTCCTTTCTTTCCCATTGCCACTGCCTTCCTTTGTACACTGTGAACTTTGGCTTTGGGCAGGTGTTGTAGACTGCCTCTTAGCTGCCTCTTGTGTGGGTCTTGCCCCCTCTGATCCATCTTCATCATAAGCACCTTGCAAACCCAAGAGTATTTTACCTTCCAAAATGTAAATCCGATTAAAATAAAGCACTTTCATGCTTCAGACCCCTCAATATCTCTTCTTTACTCACTTATTCAGCAGTGTATCTTGTATTTCTTAAGTGGTAGGCACTGGTGATTCACACATGAATACAGTGCAGTAATTGTCCAGTAACTGCCATAGCTAATAATTGTAAACACAATTACAGTATGCAGATGATCCCTATAAAATGTTTATACCTTTAGATATTGAGATATCAATCAATTAAACCTAAAGAGACAAGTATAAGGCTGGGTCACCTGGGTGGCTCAGTGGGTTAAAGCCTCTGCCTTTGCCTGGGGTCATGATCCCGGGGTCCTGGGATCCAGCCCCGAATTGGGCTCTCTGCTCAGCGGGGAGCCTGCCTCTCCCTCTCTCTCTGCCTATCTCTCTGTCTACTTGTGATCTCTGTCTGTCAAATAAATAAATAAAATCCTAAAAAAAAAAGAGAGAGACAAGTATAAGTTGCTGTAAAATACAGTTATAAAACTAAGACTATTCCTCTCCTCCCTCGGAGTGTGATGTTTAACATAGCATCTGACTCTGGCCTAAACGCAAGTATCAGTTCCCTGATCTTATAAGATTAGGTAGTTGTATGTCATGTTATTAATAGGAGTAACCATTGGGGCTTATAGCTGCATGGGCTATGCTCTGGTGTAAATACTAGTGATTGACATCCCATATGAAAAGATAGGATTTGCATAACTGAAATAACTGGAGTAGCTTGACTTCATGATTGAGGGATTTTGTTTGTTTAATTATAGGTTTTGGGCTGGAGGATAGTTGCGAGTATTGTCTGGTCAGTGCTGCTTCTACCCATCTGTACCACAGTATTTATCATCTTCAGCAGCATTGATTTATTTCATCCTATTCAGTGGCTGTCTGGTAAGTGGTGCTCAGTTTGGGGAACTCAAATTTCCAGGACCTATTTCTCAACATAAAAGTTGTGTTACGTTTCAGATCATTTGTTTGTAATCACTGCCCGTTTTGATGGACATGGCAAAACATTCCCCTTGAGGTGACCTTAAGGCATTCCCTTTTTAGATCACCTTTTCACTGTATAATTCCAAGATTAGTAAACCTGTCAGAGATATGTAGTATCACATGAGCAAAAAGATTATTAGAAGACCACATAAATGAAAACTTAGCCTAATTTTTTTATGTGTTTGTCTTTTTTGACTGCTTTTTTGATGTTTTCTTTTTTAAGGACCAGAACTGTTTCCTTTGTCTATTTAAAAATTTGGAGTAGAAAATATGACATTTATCTTTTTAAAAAACCTGTCTAAAAATAAGACTACTTTATTTCTGTATTGTGGCTAATAAAAGGATGAGGAGAAGAGGATGAAGGAGGTACAGGCTAAGAAGCATAGAGGTGAACACAAAGACTGATGAGGAAGAAAAGCTTGGAGCAGATTAAATGTGGAGATGAAAGTAAAATTACTAAATTTATTAAACTATGATCATGTTAATTAATAATAACCTCCAATTATTGCCATGTAGTGCATGCCATGTACCATACTAAGTATCTTAAGTATATTGTCATCCTTCCTACAACCCTATGTAATAAAGAGATATTATCTCTGCTTTATAAATGAGGAGGCTGAAACTAAGGTTATAGAAGTCTGTGCAGACATATAGCCAGTTAGTAACTGAACCAGGATTTGAACATTGGTCTCTGACTTCAGAGCCTGTTTTTCCACTATGCCACATTGAAATTAGAGAGAAGTGTTGCCAGAGTAGGTTTTGAACTCTTTAAAGTCTTACCTAAGGCTAAGAAGCACAAATACTCTCGAAATTCTTTTTATTTCCCTCTCCACAACAATAACAAATTCCTTTGGCCTAGGGAAGTGGAAAGTGTGTTGTTAATTTAATTTTCAGAAAAAAAGGGCTAATTTTCAAGGAGTTAGCAGCTTTACCTTGTGGTCTTTGGAGCTATTGCTGCTAAAGAATCGTAGTAGTGTTAAGTTTCTTGTTGAGACGTCTCAGTCACTTCTTGCATGGGACCTACAGGGCAGATAAAATTAAGCCATGAGCCAACACAGGGTTGCCAGATATTTCTGTAACCACCTTCCCTGAGCCTGGATCCCTCATTGATCTCAGTGGTCTGGTCACAAGCTTGGAATATCAGTACTGAAATCTAGAACCATGACCCGTTGTTCAGATTTGGCACTCAAGAAAAAACTTTTTGCCATTTCATGGGTCAGGGATTTTTAATCCTAATAATACTTCTCTGCAGATGAGATTTGATTTATGCCATTTTTCTCATCAAATGTTACTCATCTCTTTAAACTTGTGCTTCACAAAGTCTTTTTAGAGAAATTGTACTCTTCCCTTACTTATTTCTAGTCACACAAATCAGTTCTTTCAGTCTCTTAGCTCAGTGTAATGGTGGGGTTTAATGGTGAATCCTTAATAAATACTCTTATTAGTTTTGGTCAATAAATTATTCTCTTAAAAGTTATTGATTTCATTAAGTTTTAGTCTATTCAGCAAATGTATTTCCTTGTTGTTTTTATTTCTCTTATTTATGTTTTTATTTTGTTATATATATATATATATATATATATATGTTTTTAAACTTGGCCAGATCTTTTAAATGAAATATTACTTGTTGAACTACTCTAAAATGTGAATATATTGGTATTTTTACAAAGATATCATGATTTTTTGTTTTTTTAATTTAGCATTTGAATGATTTATGGATTTTGCTATTTTCAGAAATGTTACTTTTTTAGTAATAGAAGCTAATTGCATTTGTTAAGAAGAGATTTGAAAAATGTTATTTACATTGTAAAAAGAAGCCTTGTTGGTATATTACTAAATGTGGTACTTCTCTGTTTCACATGAGGAAAGACATTTGCATATGGTAGTATTTTTCTGATGTTAACATCTGGGTCATCTAAAAGAAATTCTAATATAATTTTAAAGGACTCAGAGCTTGGTCCAAGTAACTTACACTGTAGTTCTTGAGTTGATGTCCTGTGGGACCTGTCAAAGGTGGATGAGTGGATTCTTGAAGAAAAGATAACTTTTATTTATTTATTTATTTATTTTTAAGATTTTATTTATTTATTTGACAGACAGAGATCACAAGTAGACAGAGAGGCAGGCAGCGAGAGAGGAGGAGGCAGGCTCCCTGCTGAGCAGAGAGCCCGATGCGGGGCTTGATCCCAGGACCCTGGGATCATGACCTGAGCCGAAGGCAGGGGCTTTAACCCCCTGAGCCACCCAGGCACCCCAGAAAAGATAACTTTTAAAGGGAAAGTTACAGTTGTGGTTCAAACCCTTTTTCTATTGCAATATACTGATCATGACTACATGACTGAATGAACTTACTAATTCATCTCTCTTGTGTTTTAGATTCTTTCAGTGATCTATATAGTTCCTATGTAATCTTTTACCTCCTGCTGCTGTCAGTGGTAGTAGTAATAATAAGTATTTTTAATGTGGAGTTCTATGCAGGTGAGTTTTCAGATGTTAATCATCTTAAAAATATGTGAATTTATATTATCATTATTAATGGCGGGCTCAGCGTATTTTGTATGTGGATGTGTATAACAGGCTTGTTTTGTGTCAGCCTAAAATGTACATACAGAATCATCTGCTTTGAATGTTTTAACTAAAAGTTATTTGAAGGTTTGTTTCTCTCTGAAAAATATTTAGCTTTTAGGACGAACATTGTATGATTTCACTTACATAGAAGGTTCTAGAGTCGTCAGATTCTTAAAGACAGAAAATAGAATGGTGGTTGCCACAGGCTGGGGGAGGAGGGAATGGGGAGCTCTTTGCTGGGCACAGTTGCGGTTGATGTTGGGGGGGAAGTCTTGAGGTGCATAGTGGCAACGGTTACACAACAGTGTGAATGTACGTACGCCTCAGAACTACATGCTTAAAAATGGTTAAAATGGAAAAAAAAATGGTTAACATGGCAAACTTTACTTATATGTGTTTTACCACAATAAAAAAAATTTAGACTTTTTAATAGTTCACAGCTGTTGTTAAGGCTATGACTCAGCAGATGTATTATAAAAATAACTCCTTTATAGGGTAGGAGATCAGGACCAGATGATTTCTAAGGTCCTTTTAAAATATAAAAGTCTATAATTCTATAGTTTAAAAAAACCCAATTGTATGTTTTGCCTTGGGTGAATCACCTGCTAGATTCCAGAGCTTTTTCTTTTTTCTCAGTTTTTCTTTTTGCTTTTTGTGCCTTTTCTGACTCCTGTGTCTATCCTTATGGTACAGTAAGAAGCTTCTTCTGACACTTCTTATTCGAGTGTCAGAATAACAGAGGAACACATCATTCCTCTTTTTAGCTCTTCAGTAGTTGCTTCTTAGAGCTGGTATGAAATTTCCAATCCTACTCTGGGTGTTACAACACATACCCTTTTCCTTTGCTTCCCTAATCCCTAACTCCTAACTGCTGGATCTCTTTTTTCTGTTCAAGCCATATACAGATCTCCTTGGCTTATAGCACGTGTTCTTTTACATGGTCCCACATACTTAGGTCATCTTGATGTAGATGCCACACTAGGCCTCTCTGTCTTGTCATTCTTAAAGTCTGATTAGTCACTTTGGCTCATTCCTTCAGCAAGCACTCTATGTGCCGTGCATTGTGTGGGGATAAGAGATCAGTGTTATGGTCTCAGTTATCCTGAGAGGATCACAATTAATAGGGAGACAGACTAAACATCAAACATATTTAATTACTATACACTGGATAGTATGGGAATATATAATATAGGAGCACCATTTACCCAGCCTGTGAAGCTTCCTGGAGGAGGTGATGCTAAAAGGATGAATTGTATTAATTCGAGAAGGAAGGTGATGATCCAGGGAAAAGGATAGCACGTAAAAAAGCTTAGAGACATGAGAAGCTTTGGTATGTTCGGAGCATTATAAGTCAGTTGCACGCTCAGTAGGTCTAATGGGCATTTCTTGGGGGGAAAGAAGAGGTGGTAGCAGCCTCTTTCTCAAAGTGTAAAGCACCTAAGCCCTCTCCCTTCACATGAATTTTCCATCTCTCTACAATCTCTTTACTTGGAATATATTAAAAAAAGGATATGTATATGGATAGATCAGGAAACCCTCTACTAGCTGTTTTCAAGGGTCAACATCCCTCCTGCCCACACTCACCTACCCCAGTACACTTCCAGAAAACTTAATTTGATTATCTGAGAGGCATAAGAAATTCCTATACAAACATTTATTTTGGTATTCAGTATTGTCATTATTTATGTAGTTTGTGGTTTATTTTTCACAATTGGACTATATATTGACCAGTTCAAATGCTGACGTAAAAATAACTTGTCAGAGGACAAGCACTGTCTTTTAAAAATTATTATTTATTCTTTTCTGGCACCTAAGAGAGTGGCAGGTAGATACTATTTGAACTCTCGGGAAATTTTACTTAAAAAGAACTGAAAAATGTTAATCATGCTATCCTTAGGCTTCATCTCTCAGAATCTTTGGTTTTTCTTTTTTGTGTGCATCTTTGTGTATTCAATCTTTTCAAAATCTTTTAAGTCTGAATATTTAACTTAGAATTTTTCTGTACTTTACATTGACTCTCTGTTTCTTCCTCCCTTTTGGAATATTTGTGCAAGTATGAGAGGGAATAATAGTTCAGGTCCTCTGACTTCATTCACTGCAGCCTAAAGCCATGGTAATGTGCTTTGTTTACAGTTGTGCCTTCCATTCCCTGCTCCAGACTGGCACTGATAGGGAAGATCATTCACCCCCAGCAGCTCATGCATTCTTTTGTCCATGCTGCAATGGGAATGCTGGTGGCTTGGTGTGCTGTGGTGATAACCAAGGGTCAATACCGTTTCCTTGTGGTTCCCTGCACTGGTACTGAGAGGTAATAGTAAATATATTCTTTCTATGAAACCTTGTTTAGTTACTAAGCCAAAGGCAACCTGCACAGATAAATAGTTTATGGACATTCTTTGCTTTCAAGACTTTTATGGAAGGTGCTTTTATACTTAATATCAAATGTTTTTGATATTTATGTTTGCTGAATTCAACAGGTTTTTTTAAAACATGGTCTATGCAAGGTGCTCTGCTCGGTGCTGTTGGATTTATGAGAGGGATTCATGCATAAACTATAAGGTGCTTGAGAGTTACGAACAGGAGGGGAATTAAGCCATGGATACAAACGGATGTGATAGGAGAGAAATAGGAACTTCTGTGACATAGGATGTAATAAGAAAGTGAGATGTGCACATAAAACCTGTGGCAGTTCAGGAAGCAGGGAAGATCCCTGGCTTCTTGGAGGAGGTGGCATTTAGGTTGGAGTTTAAGGAAGGATTATATAGGAAGAATGAAGGAAAAAACTTTAAGATAATTATAACTACCTTCTTCAGTAGAGTACTTGTATAATTTTGAAACTGATACAGTTCTTTGGGCAAAGAGCACACACAGAGGTCGGGGAGAGAGAGAGAAGGAGAGAGAGAATCTTAGAGAATCTTGAGCAGGCTTCACACCTGACATGGAGCCCAATGGGGCTTGATCTCATGACCCTGAGATCATGGCCTGAGCCAAAATCAAGAATTGGTCGCTCAGCTGACTGAGCCACCCAGGCACCCCATAAACTGTTAACAGTTCTTGAACACATGACATTGATAGAAATTTCAGGTGAATATTCTAACTTTAAAAATCAATAAAGATTATGGTAGGGGCGCCTGGGTGGCTCAGTGGGTTAAGCCTCTGCCTTTGGCTCGGGTCGTGATCTCAGGGTCCTGGGATTGAGCCCTACATTGGGCTCTCTGCTCAGCAGGGAGCCTGCTTCCCCCCTCTCTCTGTCAAATAAGTAAATTAAAAAAAAAAAGATTACGGTAGTAATCTTAAGTTCCATATTTTCTTTCTTCTTCTTTTTTTAGATTTTATTTATTTGAGAGAGAGCATGAGTGGGGGATGGGGGGCTAGAGGGAGGGGGAGTTCTTTTTGTCCCTCAGTTACTATTACATAAGGCAGTTTTTTTTCCCTAATGTAATCAGTTTTCTTTAGTGAAAAGGGTCCCTGTGAAGGATTGTCCAGTTATAAGAGACAACACAGAGAGAAACCCAGAGTGATGGCGTCTCTAGCAGGTCCATAATGTTCAGTTCTAGTTCCTCTCGGTCTAGATACTGCACACCCAGCATTGCTTACTATCGCAGGGGACATTTTTACCCTTTTTCAGATTTCCAGAGGAAGAGCTAACACATTAACCTTTAGGGAGGTCAAATTCTCATGCATTAGGGAGAGGATTTTGTTCATCTTTTGCCCACACTGAACCTGAAATGAACTATTTTGTTAGAATTTGGGACATTTAATAAATGATTAAGTCAAAGTTTGAGCCTAAAGCAGTGATATGTGTCTCTGACTGTCGAATTAATAACCTGTTTCTCTCCAGTTTAAACAGCCCTGCTGCACAGACCTGCTTAAATGAGTATCACCTTTTTTTCCTACTGGCTGGAGCATTTATGGGCTACAGCTATAGTCTCCTGTATTTTATTAACAACATGAACTACCTGCCATTTCCCATCATACAGGTAAGATAGCATTTGGGTGTTACGTTATGTCAGAATTTGGCAGATGTAAAATTGCCTTGATGTATATAAATATAACTGGCCTCATCTGATTAATTCAACATTTGATCAGTAAAACTTAGGACTAAGATCATCAAAATGCCATATGGAGAGGAGAGATTTGTCTTCATGAGATTTTAGCATATGTGTGAGAGCTATCACTGCCCTTGCCACTGCCACTCTGAGAATACTGCTTTGGCCCACTCTTTCCCTCCCTGCTAGGTAATGGTAGTGGCTGTGACCTAGCAGGGCTGGGGGAGGATGATGATGACATTCATGCAGTGTACCTCTGTGCAGCTGCCAGGTTTTTTTTGAACCTAAGAACTCATGGGCTTGACGATATGCAAGTAAGTATAGAATGTCAGTTACTGTCTCAAATCTTTTCTAGAACAAGGCATGATGTGTATAAATAAATAAAACAGTTTTGACTAGGACAGTTTGAATTCTCTTTCAGTTAGGTTTTTAAAAATCCAATCTAGTAGGTGGAGCCTTCTGTGCAACTAGAACTACCTCCTAAAGCAGGAGAAAGAAATATCAGTTGAGATTTCTCCTATGGCATCAGGGTTCTCCCCAGGCTGTTCCCACTCTTCCTGACTGTGTTCTTAGTTGCTTCATTCCTGTCCTGTGGCAAGCTGAGGACTGGGCCTTGGAGCAAAAGTCTTAGAACCAGCCCCTTCCCACTAGGACCCAGTCTGGTGGGGAGGGAGTGATGTGTGAACGAACTGAACGTGAGAGTAAGGGAGTATGTAAATTAGGCTTCTCCTGGTTTCCCTGAAGAGCAGTCTCTTGAAAATCCACCCACTGCAGGAGGGAGTGCTCACAGAAAAGGAGCTGGCCCTTACTTCCCTGCAGACCATGAGTGTATGAAAAAAGAGTGCCAGTTAGAAATGCTTCACATTTTGAGAAGATGAATTAAAAGTGGAGTATCATCTTTGCCACTTTAAAATTTTATAAGGAAGAAAACCCCTGAAATTCTGTACAGAAATATTCATGCTAAATCATTTTCATCTAAGTATAATTAAGAATATGAAGAAGAAAATGTTACGAGAAAATGAGATACCCGCAAATACCTTGCTCCTTCCTGAACTTCAGTTGAAAGTGACCATTTGTTTAACATCACAGATAGGCAGTAGAGTAAATGTAGGGGCAGGCCAGTAATTGACAGTACTAGTAAATTGTTCCTAC
The DNA here is from genome assembly GCA_003697995.1 of Taxidea taxus jeffersonii. Lineage (NCBI taxonomy): Eukaryota > Metazoa > Chordata > Mammalia > Carnivora > Mustelidae > Taxidea > Taxidea taxus. The sequence continues at coordinate 40,200 of ML112550.1, forward strand.
CATGCAATGTCACATTTGTAAATTTGACTACTAAATTTTTTTGTACTTTCATTTGACTAAATTTTAGATTTATTCTTGTATCCCAGAAGTTTCTCTTATGGTAATATTTAGCTTTGACTTCAGGTTCAACTTTGGCAGAAGGTTAGCTTTAACATTTGGTCATTCACTCTTTGACCAAAATATGTTTTGGGGGCATCTCTTGGAACCATGAGTGTATAGTGGTATTTGGTCTGCCCAGCTGGGTGCTCTCTCCAGCCTGAGGATGGTTGGAATTAGGGGTTTTGTTGGGTGGGTGCAGTAGAATAAGGGAGGTCAGGATTTTGGCAGGAACAGTTGACATGATGAATCTTGGTGCCTAGGATCATAGCTTCTCATCTTGTCATGTTTGTAACTGCCTTTGTTTGCCCAGCTGGGTATATTTGCCTCCTCAGAAGATTGAGGGGGAAGAACGACACCATACCTTAGCTTTCCAGCATACCACAGCCTGGTCTACGTTATATGACCTTTCCTTATGTACTTTAAGTTGCTAAGGAAAGCAGGATTGATTTTTCAGGAAATTGTAAGCTTGATGTAAGATCAGACCTATTTCTTCTTCTGAACCTCCATAAAGTGATATGATGGCAATAGCCATTTACTTTTTTTCTTTAACTTTCAAGCTGACATTCTCTAATGTTAAGACATTAAAAAAAAAACTTTTTTTTTTAACAAACAGTAACAACCTTTTTTTTTTTTTTTTTAGATTTTTATTTATTTATTTGACAGACAGAGATTACAAGTAGGCAGAGAGGCAGGCAGAGAGAGAGGAGGGGAAGCAGGCTCCCCGCTAAGCAGAGAGCCCGATGCGGGGCTCGATCCCAGGACCCTGAGATCATGACCTGAGCCGAAGGCAGAGGCCTAACCCACTGAGCCACCCAGGCGCCCCATCAACCATTATTATTAGCATCATCATCATAATTTTTTGTGCTGTCAGATTACTTCCTAAGAGTATAGTGGTAACATTTCAATTAAAAAATATTCAAATACTATAGATAAAATGAAAATTCCCTTTGGCCATTCTGAGGCCAATCTCAGTCTTTGCCTCAGAGATAATTGTGACCAGTTTAGTGTATATTCTGCTAGACCCTTTCCTGTACATTTACATAAAGAGTGCCTCTAACGTTATGTATCTTGTCGGGTGGAGCTTCCATAAACAGTTTTACATTATCCCTATTATTCAGTAACTACTGTTTTCACGTAACTGAAAAATTATGTCTTTTTGGAGATCTAATTCTAACCAGTTTACCATTAGTCTATTAATTTTTCTTTAAACTAGCCTGTAGTTCTAAAGCCAATTCCATTTATCAAATAATGATAGACTGATAGGGAAAAGCAGAACATTAGCATGGAGTAGAGGACAAAGAAGTAGATGAACAACAAGACAGGGCTTGGCAAGTTCTAGGCCAATAAGACTGAAAGTATTAAATGAGATAAGATTTATAGAGCCTGGCATATAGTAAATCCTCAATAAAGGGTAGTTTCTAGCCAAAAAACAGAAGAAACCCAAAGGGAATTGAAAAACACTTCAGCTAGGAAGCAATAAGAGGGCTTATTAGTTGTTCTCTGCACATCTACTGAAATGCCTACCTGCTTCCCTCTCCTCTTTGGACCCTTGTGAGTAATGGTTGAGGTGAGAGCTTCAGTGGGAATAGTATAGGAACTGTACTCTTTTTACTGGGGTGGGGGGGTGTCAAAAAGGTTAGCATCCAGCAGCTGCATGGAATTGTGCAGTTCCATATCTCAGACTTTGAATATATCCAGATAAACCAGGATTCTTGAAGCTGTGTGGTTAGTGACCAAGTATTCATATGGGCTACTTTTGGCAAAGATCCCGTAGGAGTTCACAGACATGGTATGAAGATAGAATTTTTACCTGTGTATTGTAATTATTTGCTCTTCTTTAGCTTCTGAATTTCCTTAAAGAAGGATCAGTTGTAATAGAAGCACAAAAGAAGACCAGAATTTGGGAAATTGATCTTTGCTTCATTAAATTTCCTTAGGTTATTTCCAGTAGTTTAAAAATATTTTTTTCCATTGGTATTTTTGGGGCAGGAAGGGGAAGGGGGGCAAATAATCTTTATTTCGCAAAAAGTGTAGTTTTATCAGGAAAAAGGCATTTCACATTTTTTCTTAATTGATATTTCTTTCTTAGGTTGTTAGAATTAAAGGTACTACTCATTAATGCACTATTCAGCTGGGTCAGCCTTCTTACCGCACACATAATTGGGGGCATGCCTTGCTCAGTGCTGCAGAGAGAAGCACTAGGACTCAGGTCTCCTGACTCAGTCTAGTGTCTTCTTCTGCCTCCTATTTTTCTTTTCTTTTCTTTTTTTTTTTAAGATTTTATTTATTTATTTGACAGAGAGAGAGAGTTCACAAGTAGGCAGATAGATAGGCAGAGAGAGAGGGAGAAGCAGGCAGGACCCTGAGACCATGACCTGAGCCAAAGGCAGAGGCTTATTAACCCACTGAGCCACCCAGGCGCCCTGCCTCCTATTTTTCTTGCAGATAGCATTTAAAAACATTCAGTGTAGAGGCAGTGTGTACATTATATTTAAGATTGCATTCTCTGAAACTGGCCTGCCTGGATTAAAATGTCAGGTTTTCCTTTTCCTAGCTGGTAAGTTGGTTCAGTGTGCCTCGGTTTTCTCATAAATAAGATGTGGATAATAATGGAACATTCTTTATAGGGTTGTGCTTAGAATAGTACCTGGTACGAGCTAAAGAACCAAAGAATGTTAGCTGCTGTTGTTCTGGTCATGTTTTTTGTGCTTACTCCGTCTCCATAGTCCTTGGTGTAAGTATAGATCAGTATTGTTAATTATGTCATTTCTGCTCTTGTATCAATGAGATATTGTATAATGTGAATATTAAATATTTTATCATCAGAAACTACTGATTTTTTTAACCTCTGGAATAAACTTTGTCTTTTTATACAATGAGTATGTTTTTTATAGGTAGACTGTTTTAGTTGTGTGCTTGCTTTAGAATAAAATAGAACCTCTACTTGGATGTGTCATTTGATTCTGTTTTTCTTTTTTTTTTCATAGCAATACAAGTTCTTACGCTTCAGGAGATCTCTGCTCTTGTTAGTTAAGCATAGTTGTGTGGAATCACTGTTCCTGGTTAGGAATTTTTGCATCCTGTATTATTTTCTTGGTAAGAATTTCTGCTTTTTGATACAGTGTATGTGTTAGCTCATTGCTCAGAAAATGTCAGTTGCAAAGTCATTTTTGAATGTATTTGTATGTTTCTTAATTGTAGGTATGTGATTAGTCCAACTGATTCGTTGTTTAGGTTTTCATAGAGTATTTAGTTAAAGAACAATAATGTTAAAGAAAATTTGGTATATACGTACAATGGGATATAATTCAACCTTAAAAAAGGAAGGCAATCCTGTCACAAGCTACAACATGGATGAACCTTGAGGACATACTAAGTGAAATAAGCCAGTTGCAAAAAGACATGATTCTACTTATCTGCACGATTCTACTTATCTGAGGTATTATTTGAGTAGTCAGACTCTTAGAAACAGAAAGTAGAATTGTGCTTGGCAGGGCTGTGTGGGAAGGGGAACAGGAGAGTTGTTGCTTGGCACGTAGAGAGTTTCAGTTTGCAAGATAAAAAAGTTCACGGATCTGTTGCACAGATTGCATAAAGTGTGTGTACCCCTAAGGTTAAGATGATAAATTTTGTTATGTGGTTTTACTACAATTAAAAAATGCTTTTTAAAAAAAATTGTATATTATTCTATAAATAACCACCTTTTTGTAACTTGGTACTAATATATTAGAAATATCCTGCTGCTGAGGGAACCTTATAGAATTTGTTAACATGAATTCTAAGTACAAAAATTTTAAGTATTTGTGCTTATTTAATATGATGAGCAGTTCAAGTTGAGTGGAAAACATTAAGCTCAATAGCAACACGTAATAATATATAAACAAAATTCAACATCTGAAAATACTGTTTTCAGACTTTAGGTTTCCCCCACTATTTGAAAGTAGAGAGTTCTTATGAAACCTTCTGTAAGCCAAATGGCACAAAGTGAAGAAGTATTTAGCTTTAATTTATATGGAAAGATCTTTGAGCATCTCCACACCCCCAAAATAACCTCTCTTAGGCTTTTCTGGTGCCTTCAGACACATCTTGCTAACTGATGCACAAAACAAATGGGGATAAAGCACAGATGCTCACAGACACAGTTGAAAGCTCTGGAGGCTTGATGCTGAGATGCTGAGTGTACTTCCTAGGTTAGGAACTTGGCTGCACCCCTCTCACCGTTCAGGATGCCCTGCTTCTGTGCAGTGACAGCTCTGGCTTGGGACAAAACAAGTGCTGAATGCTGTTTTCTCTTTTGTGCCTTATTTGTAAATTTGGATTTCTTTCAGTTGGTGAAAACAGGTGCTAGTGTAGGCCTTTCATAAAAGTGAAGTGACATAACACAGACTTTGGAAAAGCAGGGGATACCTATATAACTTTCTGCTCCTACTTTTTTCTATGGAATAATTTTACAGAGTTGTTCTCACAGGGTATAGGCTTTGTATACTTGTAGTTTATATAACGCATTTTTCTACATCACTCTTATAATTGTCATTTAATGTTAACACTTGGTTGTTTTTTATTAACCTGCTACCGTGAGTCTGGATGTTCCCTACTATTGTATTGTACAACTGGGCTGATGTAGCAACTGGTCAGCATTTCCGTGGTCAGCTGTATCTTCTATAACTAACTTATGTTCCATTCAGGTTTCATTTCAAGTGTTACCACTTTTCATTTCTTTGTTGCACTTTGGTCTTTTTGACCAATGTCCTCTTTCAGTTACTCAGTTTTGTAAAATGTTGCGTGGGCTTTTCAGGAAGACAAAGAGGCAGCACAATTACATGTTTTGCTGTCTGTGCCTAAACTGAATGACCAGTCACCAACAGACTTAGAAGGAAGGGATGTGATTAGTCACAAATTATGGTGTGTATCCATTATCTACATACCGATTTGTGTACCGAAAAGCTAGAAGTACTATGTTCAGTTGCTCACAGTAAATATACTATGGTAACTGAAATTTGAATGGTGGTGTTGGGGGACTGTTGTGATTTAACTTAACTACCACTGAAATATGACTGAAATACGTACATAATCTGACCCATGCAAAGCAAGGACTTCTGTATTTAGAAATTATTCTCTTTTCCTGACCATTTAAAAAAAAGATTTATTTATTTATTTTAGGGAGAGCAAGAGTGATAGGGAGCAGAAGGAGAGAATCTCAAGCAGACTCCCTGCTGAGCACAGAACGTCAGGCTTGATCTCACAACCCTGGGCTGAGATCATGACCTGAGCTGAAATCAAGAGTCGAATGCCTAACTGATGTAGCCTTTTAGGCACCCCTCCTGCCTATTCCTAATCAAACAATCTAGCATTCTGACCGAGGTCTTGATGTCTATATGGTCATCTCATCAACCTCATGCTAAAGCATGGTTAAGATTTGCTGTATTAACTTCCTGTGTTCATAGCATGGTATTTTTTTCCTCTCAGGCCATATTCCCAAAGCTTGGATTAGCACTGCGATGGACCTTCAGATAGATGAGTAAGTGACAGATGAAAAGTCTGATTTTTAACACTACTGGTTTCCATCCTTTTTAGGTGTTTGCCACTTCCAGATGGTGGTGTTCAGATTTAGCCTTTAAGTAATTGTGTTCATTTTGGAATATACCTGTTTCGCATAATTTAAAATTCCAATGCCATAAAACAGGGTATACAGTTAAAAAAATCCTTTTGCTCCAGTCTCTAGTCACCCAGTTCCTCTCCCTGGAAGTCAGCAATGATAATTTGTTTTTTTGTTAGATACAGCTTTTATATTATGAAAAAGTGAGCTTCTTGAGTTGCATGGACATACCTCTCTTTCGCTTTTCTCCTCAGCCATCGTCCTCTGCTATGTTGTAGTAGGCGAGCATAGTGCTATGGTATTATTCTAATTTTGCCTACAAGCAAGCTAAAATTGAGCAGGGTCATGGGACCAGTTGAAGGTCGTGAAGTGGCAATTGAGGGGTAGCACTTGGGTGTATTGCTCTAGTTATTCCCAGTGTACTTTGCACATAGTTAAAGCTTTAATCTTTACTTGGCAAGTAAGTGTAAATTTCTCTAGTAGTATTTGTTCTTTTAATTATTGATTATTCTACTGTGAGATTTTTTTTGTGCATCGTATATGGATTTAACTAATACCATTTTTCAGGAGTGATGATATTGATACTTGTGGGTGCTTAAGATATTATGATTCTTATATTGTGGATTTCAATTTCTAACTTTAAAAATTCCTAGGCAAAATTTAGTTTTGTCTTCTGCTTAATTGCTAGATGCTAAGCTAAATGCATGTGTCATTTATTTTGTTAATCTAAATTTTACATTGGGTCAAATGCAAAAAGAAAAATAATAGTGATAATTTGATTGTAATTTAATATAGTACTTTTTTCTTTCTTTCACTTAAAATGTATTTTGTTCATATGGCAGTGCCTAATATACTGTCCTTAATACGTGGTGGGCCCTCAATAAATATTTACTAAAGGGGCACCTGGGTGGCTCAGTGGGTTAAGCCTCTGCCTCATGGTCTCAGGGTCCTGGGATCGAGCCCCACATCGGGCTTTCCGCTCAGCGGGGAGCCTGCTTCCCCTCTCTCTCTGCCTGCCTCTCTGCCTACTTCTGGTCTCTGTCAAATAAACAAATAAAAAGTCTTAAAAAAAATAAAAAAAATATTTACTAAAAATCTGAAAATAACTTGCTTCTTCCCAGGAAATGTTAAGTACTATGCTGGGCACTCCTAATATAAGATGTTTTAAATCTCATAATAGCCATAAGAGGTAGAAAGAGATTATGCCACTATTATATGGAAGAAGAAATTGAGGTGGGTTAGGTCAACCAGTTAACATAATCAACACTGATGAATGGCAGAGCCAGAGGTTCTAATCCTGTTTTTAAAATTGCTAGTTGTGGGCACCTGGATGGCTCACTG
>ML112551.1:8492-27881 GCA_003697995.1 Taxidea taxus jeffersonii
ATAGTGACAGAGATAGTGAGAGAGCGTACAAGCAGGGAGGAGAGGGAGAAGCAGGCTCCCCGCTGAGCAGGGAGCCTGACACAGGGCTCCATCCCAGGACACCGGGATCATGACCTGAGCCAAAGGTAAACGCTTAACCCACTGAGCCACCCAGGCGCCCCTGCCTTCTCCTGATTTTTTTTTTTAAGATTTTTTTTTTAATTTATGTATTTGTCAGAGAGAGAGAGAGAGAGAGAAAGCGCAAGCACAGGCAGACAGAGTGGCAGGCAGAGGGAGAAGCAGGCTCCCTGCCGGGCAAGGAGCCCGATGTGGGATTCGATCCCAGGACGCTAGGATCATGACCTGAGCTGAAGGTAGCCGCTTAACCAACTGAGCCACCAACTGATTTTTGACAGTGAAATCGTAGATGGTGAATGGAATCACTTATCAGACCTTTCTTTTCCAAGCTGGAGAATTATGAGGTCAGGCCTGCCTGGCACTTTCTTGTAAAGGTCTTTACCAAGAGCCAGCTGGTTTAGCAGCAGTCTGTTGTGCCTCAGTTCCTTGAATTTGGGTTGTTTACGTCGTGGGCCAGGCCCTGAGTGAGAGGCTGGTGGCACAGAGACAGGAAGGATACCCTCTTTGCCCTGGAAGAGAGACTGTGTAAGGTAGTGATGAAGAGCCTGAACCTTGGAGTCAGAAAGACCCAACTCTCCCACTCACTAGCCATGTGGACTGGACTGAATGACAGCCTCTCTGTGCCTCAGTTTCTTGTTTGTCAAGGAGGATAATCACAGCAGCTGATGAGGTTCTTATGCGGATTAAGTCCTACGCAGGAAGTGGCCAATAAACAGTGGCTACATTTTAAAAAGTAACTCTGAGTAAGTGAGATGGACAGAAACAGAGTCGCTTGTAGTTCCGTGGGATGACAAGCATGGCAGAGGGAAACATAGGGGGCATGAGAGCCCAGAAATACTCTTAGCATGGAGTCTAGAACACTTGAGCAGACTGTTGTGTTTTAATTGCCTGCATGCGTTTCCTTTTCCTGCAGGCATACTTTTTTGATGCGCCAGAGATGGACCACCTCCCAACAGCTACAGTTGCTCCAAACCAAACAGCTGCGGAAGCCAAGTAGCTAAAGAGGAAAGTAAGAGATTGTAATTTTGTTTCTTTTTTCTTTTTCTTTTTTTTGAGGTTTGGTACAGTAACAAGTGGGCAAGTATGTCACTTCCGAAATTGTTAACATCAGAAACCAAGAGGGCCAGACCCTTTTGTCTTTCCGTAGGATTCACTATGGTGTTTGGGCACAAGCATGTCTGTATCTACGCGGCCTGCCAGCCGGAGTCCTCCATTGTGAAATCCACATGGTCCTGGCTTAATAGATTTGGGAGATGTGAGCTCTTAGCTTCCTCACCGGAGGAGCTCCTGCCTTTTGGCCCCAGCATCCCCTGTCCTCTGCACTCTGTCTTCTTCCCAGGAGCAGACTATGAGTTTGTTCTATTTGGGTACAGCCCTGGTGGTTTTCCTAGTTTCCGTGTGACTTCTTTTTTTTTTTTTTTTTTTTAAAGATTTTATTTATTTATTTGACAGAGGTCACAAGTAGGCAGAGAGGCAGGCAGAGAGAGAGGGGGAAGCAGGCTCCCTGCTGAGCAGAGAGCCCGACGTGGGGCTCGATCCCAGGACCCTGGAATCATGACCTGAGCCGAAGGCAGAGGCTTAACCCACTGAACCACCCAGGGGCCCCCCATGTGACTTCTCAACCTGGCCTCAGACCCAGAGTGTGACTTCTCTTGAATTACTCAGAGGGTTCCCAAAGCCTACAAATGCTCATGGCTGGTTTGCTCTCTGGCTTCTTGGATGATTCTATTTCAGTGGTTGGCTCAGTAGGTCTGCGTCCAGGAATAAGAGACAAATCCTCCATGGCTCGTTCCTTGCCTCCGTGTTCCAGCTCCTCAGTGTAGCAAGGCTGCGGCCATGCTGAACTTCTTGCCATCGCCAGAACACACATGCCCTTGCACTTGCCATTCCAGATGTCTGAGTATTCCCTCTATTCCAGCAGTCATCACTTGCCTTGTGATCCCATGACACTTTGTATTATACATCACTGTTAATGGTGCTGGAAGCACGAATTCTTCACTGTATGTCTATCTGCATAGTCATTTGTTCATTCATTGATTGTTTTGTCCTCCATGGACTGGTATGCTTCTCCAGTTCAACTCAGCAACGTGAAAACAAGAAATGGGTATTACCCTGCATCTTCGTTGCTTACCATAAGACCTGGTGTATAGGGGGTGCTTAGTAAATGTTTGTGGAGTAAGTGAATGAAGCCACATTCTGCACATGATCTCTCTGCCCACCAAGAACCTCTAGTCTGTTTTGTAATTGCAGGGTGACTTTCTCCTCTCCCAGAGCAACATGGTGTGGTGCAAAGACCAGGGCCTTTGGAGTCAAGTGGAACTAAAATGAAATCCTGGCCCCACCATGTACTAGCAGTGTACCTGGGGCAAGGAGCTTACTGTCTCTGAGCCTCAGCCAATGTTACTGTGAAGGATGATACAACCCGTACTGGAAGACCATAGTGAAGATTAGAGATCATGTTTATAAAAGCTCCTGGCTCATAGTTAAGATGCTCAGTGACAGAACCAAGCTACTGGCCCTCTGAGAGTGTGTCTGTATTTGTGTTGAAATTTGGTGGTTCTCACTGACTTTACCTTGACCCTTTATTTCCTTTTTGTAAAACCAGATAGATTTTCCCTCTTAGTTGAGGAATTTGGGTTGCAGGCCTTGCAAGTTAACAAGATGTGGTTAGCCAAAGACACCTCTGGCCATCTTGGTGGTAAGACAGTTGCCCTGGCCAGTGGAATGCCTAAGGAACTATTGTAAATGTCACAGCCCACCTTCTCCTCTTCCCCTCTTCATGTGGGGATGTGATGATGTCCATGTGGGGATGTGATGATGTCAGAATCAAAGGTCAGAGCCCTTGGAAACAGGGTGGGCTCTTCTCCCCTTTTTACAAACATAAAGAGGTTGAGGGCAAGAGAGAACGGTGCCTTGTCCAAGGCCATCCCAGAGTTTTGTGGCAAACTAACATGTGTATATCACATTCCATTCTACAAAATACCATCTAGATCACTCTCTATAAGTCCACTGTTAGCAGCCTTACTGACCCCATCATGTAGATAAGGAAGCTGAACTTAAGAAGTTTGAGTTGACTAAGATCACCTGCCTCTCTTAAAAGGCACAGCTGGGGGGCACCTGGGTGGCTCAGTGGGTTAAAGCCTCTGCCTTTGGCTCAGGTCATGATCCCAGGGTCTTAGGATCGAGCCCCACATCGGGCTCTCTGCTCAGCGGGGAGTCTGCTTCCCACCCCCCTCCACCTGCCTCTCTGCCTACTTGTGATATCTGTCAAATAAATAAATAAAATCTTAAAAAAAAAAAAAAGGCACAGCTGGGACTCAAACCCAGGTATTCTGGAGCCATTTCTTGAGGTTTTTCCACTTTCCCACTTAAAAAAAAATTTTTTTTAAAGATTTTATTTATTTGACAGACAGCAATCACAAGTAGGCAGAGAGGCAGGCAGAGAGAGAGGAAGGGAAGCAGGCTCCCTGCTGAGCAGAGAGCCCGATGTGGGGCTCCATCCCAGGACCCTGGGATCATGACCTGAGCTGAGGGCAGAGGCTTTAACCCACTGAGCCACCCAGGCACCCTCCACTTTCCCACTTCTAAGGCTGATGTTCTTTTTACCCCTAAAATTTGCAGGCTCTCACTCCTGGACTTTGGCATCTTTTTTGAACCCTCCTTTGCTTTTCTAGAGGTGCTTCAGTTCAGAGAATCCATACTTATTGGATTGACAACCTCTCAGGAATTCGAGGGCTATATTATTTATTGCTGCCTAACAATGTTACCTCAAACCTAGCACCTTAAACAATACCCATTTATTAGTTCAGTTTCTGTGGCTCAGGAGTCTGGGCATAGCTTAGCTGGGTTCTGTCCTTCAGGTTCTCTTACAAGGCTGCACTCAAAGTGTTGGCCTGGGCTGGGGTGTCATCTGAAAGCTCGACTAGAAGGATCTTCCTCCAAGCTCACCAGGTTGTTGGCAGGATTCACTTCTTTGTGGTCTGTTAGACTGAGGGTGCTACTTGCTAAGTGTCACCTGGAGCCTGTCCCCAGTCCCTTGCCACATAGGGTGGCTGACTTCATCAGAGCCATAAGTGGAGATAACAGTCTATTAGGAAGATAAGATAATGTAAGGTTACCGTGGAAATGATATCGATCAGTTTTCCTACATTCTTTTGATGAGATGCAAGTTATAAGTCTTGCCTACACTCAAGGGGAGGGGTTACCCAAAGGCATGAGTACGTGGAGGCAGGGATCGTTGGAGGGCATTTTTATTTTACTTTATTTTTCAGCTTTATTATGGTATCATTAACAAAGAAAATTGTAAGTTACTTAAAATATACATTGTGATGATTTGATCTACACATACATTGTGTGGAGGCCATTGGTAGTCTGTCCACCATAAGCACACACCCTAGTAATATGTGTATATTTGAAATATTTACATAGTCTGTTGTCAATCCATATTGTAACTATTAAAGCTTAAAAATTTTCTTATTTTTTGATGAAAAATAAATATTAATAGAAGTTCTAAATTTTTCTTCCATTACCTCAGTGGGTGGTTTTACAGTTCACTGCCTTAGAATGAGCGTGTGGTAGCTTATTTGCCTTATGGTTTGATTGTCTACATACTTGTTAAGCTCCTCATGCAGATGGATTTCATTGACTGTTAGCAGAGAAGGCCCTGGGGCAAGGTGGGTCTCTTCCTGAGATTGAGGTCCATGGGAAAGGGATTAAGTCTGATTGGACTTGAACTCCCCAGTGCTTGGCCTAATGCCTGCCTGGCACAGACAGAGCAAGTGCTCAATTAATGTTGGATGGCTGGAGGTCACCCTTTGTAAGATTAAGGCAAGAGTGGGGATGTGGGCTTTTATCAGAGGTGTCTTGGCTCACAGAGCCCTCATTTACTCTTTCATTCAGCATTTACTTGAGGCTGTTCTGTGGCCTCCGTGGTCCAGGAACTAGAGACCTAGAAAGTCAAATACAGTCAGCCTCTGAGAGCCTTGGTCCATGGGTAAAATAGCTAAACATATAATAAATAGACTGTGTAGAGATGTGCCAGACCCAAATTGTGAATTGATGAGCATGGTGGGAGCACAGAAGCTATGACTCACTGGCCTGAGGGAAGGCTTCATAGAATAGGTCTTGTTTGAGCTGGACCCTGAATGTTGGGCAGAAGCAATCAGTTACCTATTTTTCTGAAGAGAGTAGTTAGCTTCTCATGGCATTTGGGAAGGTGAAGTCATAGGTTCATTGGGACACAGTGATGTGATGTGGGCTCATATCCCTGGGAATAAGAAAATCTGAGCCTAGCTAGAGGACAGAGGTTGAGGCCAACAGTGGCAGCCATTGCTTGGGTCTCTCTTGGCCAAAAATACCTGACATCGACCTGGGGAGGGGCTCTTTCAGGCTGCTCCTGTGTTAGAACTCAAGTTTCTTCCTTGCATTTTGTTATGAAGGCTCCAGGCCAGTGTCCCAGGTGCTCTAAACCTTCAGAGAGTCAGAAGCTGGCATTTGAGAAAAGCCTGGTCCTCCAGGCCTTTGCAGACCTCCCATCCTGATTTATATAGATTTGACACCTTTGGGCTTTGCTCAGATCTATAAACTTGGGCATCAGTGTCTCTGTTCGGGTGTCAGGTCTCCAAATGAGATAGTGATGAAGAGTTTCTTTGGAGCTTCCCTGACAGAAGCATCAGTCGCTTTGCCAACGAGGGCTGTCTAGAGCCCTGGGCTCTGCGGATTTATGAGCTGCCTTCGCCTTCTTCTGTAATCTCTAGATTCCCAGCTTTCACTGAAAAAGAATGGCTTCTAATCTCGCAGATAACCTTCTTCCTGTAAATTTGCACACTGGGGGGCTTAGCCTGGCAGGGATTACTGGGAGAACATCCACCCCTTCTCTCCCTGGAAACTCGGGATCAGAGAGGAGCCTCCAATGACTTGTGATCAGGGAAACCACCCCTATATAAATCATGGAGATATTACAGAGAATATCTGGCTTGCTTCTTCCCTTTTTTCCTTCCTTTTTTTTTTTTTAATTAAATTATCATCTGAAGGACAGTGCCATTTCTTCTCTGAGCCAAGACCCTGGGGAAGCCTAGAAACTGTGCCTTGGGAGTCTTACTTTGGCTTCTGGGATGGGTTATCTGAAAGGTGGCATTCATATTGGAGCTGCCTTCCCAGGAGCTGTGACAAGTGGGTCTGTCTGGAGGGGGGTGGCCAGCAGGTAATTACACTGCAGTGTGATCGGGCTTTAGTAAGAGATGAGCAAAGGGCATGAGGAGATTCCTTTGTAATTAAAAAACCCTCCTGATTTGATACACAGGGTTTATGTGCAATTATCCTTTCACTCACTCCTATTAAGAGTGTTCATATTATAAGCCAAAGCTACAAACCTTTTTACTATGTTTATACACATCAATTCTTTTATTCTGAAATCAGTTTTAACTCAATGCTGTAATCCTCTTTAACACAGCATCCAGAGTGTATGACTTTCCACCATGGCTAAAGCTGTTTTCCGCTAGCCCCCTTCTTGTCCACACCCCACATCTGAGATGTCCCTGCACAGAGAGCCCAGTTTCAGTGTCTGTGCTGTTTCTCCATCAGTTTTCTTCCTGGTTCTCTTTGAAGTCAATCGGAAGAACCTGGGTTGGAGAGTGGGTCAGCACAGTAACTTTTTTTTTTTTTTTTAAGATTTTATTTATTTATTTGAGAGGGAGAGAGAGAGCACAAGCAGGGGGCAAGGCAGAGGGAGAGAGAGAAGTGGGCTCCTCGCTGAGCACAGAGCTCAATGCAGGACCCGATCCCAAGACCCTGGAATCATGACCTGAGCCAAAGACAGATGCTTAACCGACTGAGCCACCCAGGCACCCAACACAGTAACTTTTTATTCTTTCTCAAACTTATTTAGTGCAAAGTTTTTACACACAGACAAAAGTAGAGCGAATAGTATAATGAATGTCCATGTACCCATTGCTGACTTTGCACAGTTGTCAGCTCATGGCCAACTTTATTTCATCCATCCACCCACCTATACCCCATATTATTTTGAAGCACATCTAAGACTAATACCCCATATTATTATTATTTTTTAAAGATTCCATTTTTTTATTTGACAGAGAGAGAGATCACAAGTAGGCAGAGAGGCAGGTAGAGAGAGAGGGGAAAGCAGGCTCCCCACCGAGCAGAGAGCCTGACGCGGGTCTCGATCCCAGGACCCTGAGATCATGTCCTGAGCCGAAGGCAGAGGCTTAACCCACTGAGCCACCCAGGCGCCCCTCCCCATATTATTTTTAAGCACATCTATTATTTGATCCATAAATATTTAAATCCTGGATTTATAAAAGACACTTTTAAACTTTTAAATGTATAACCATAATACCACAGTCACACCTAAAAAAAATTATATCTCCTTAATACAGGCATACCTTGTGTTATTGAGTTTTGCTTATTGTGCTCCACAGATACTGTGTGTGTTTGTTTTTTGGTTTTTTTTTCCCACAAATTGAAGGTTTGTGGAAGCCCCCTGTGTGGATCCGAGTCTATCAGCACCATTTTCCCAAAAGCTCACTTTGTGTCTCTGTGTTACATTTTGGTAATGCTTGCAATATTTTAAACTGTTTCATTATTAATATGTTTGTTATGGTGATCTGTGATAGTGGGTCTTTATAATTATTTTGTGGTGCTATAATCTGTACCCATATGTAAGATGGTAAACTTCATAAAGGTTATGTGTGTTTTGATGGCTCCACTGACCGACCATTCCCCCCTCTCTCTCCCTCTCCTCGGGCTTCCCTATTAAAAAATTGTAATATTGAAAATAGGCCAATTAATAGCTCAACAATGACCTCTGAGTGTTCAAATAAAAAGAGTCACACATCTCTCACTTTAAATCAAAAGCTGGAGATGACTAAGCTTAGTGAGGAAGGATGTTGAAAGCCAAGATAGACTGAAAGAGAGGCCTCTTGCACCAAACAGCCAAGCTGTAAAAGCGAAGGAAAAGTTCTTGAAGGAAATTAAGAGTGCTGCTCCAGGGGACACACGGATGATAAGAAAGTGGAACAGCCTTACTGCTGACATGGAGAGTGTGTGAGCGGCCTGGATAGAAGAGCAAACCAGCCACCACGTCCTCGTCAGCCAAAGCCTGACCCCGAGCAAGGCCCGAGCTCTCCTCCGTTGTGTGAAGGCTGAGAGAGGTGAGGAAGCTGCAGAAGGAAAGTTGGAAGCAGCAGAGGTGGGTTCGTGAGGTTCAGGGAAAGAAGCTGCCGCCATAATGTAGAAGTACAGGGTGAAGCAGCCAGTGTTGGTGTAGACGCTGCAGCAGGTGATCCGAAAGTTCCAGCTCGGATCATTCGTGAAGGTGGATGCACTGAACAACAGATGTTCAGTGTAGACGGAGCAGCCTTCCTGGGAGAAGATGCCGTGTGAGACATCCACAGCTGCAGAGAGGTCAGTGCCTGGCCTCAAAGCCTCAAAGGCCGGGCTGACTCTCGTGGGAAGCGCTCATGCGGCTCGTGACTTTATGTTAAAGCCGGTACTCATATGCCATTCATAAAGCCCCAGGACCCTCAAGAATTTTGCTAAATCTATACTTTCTGTGCTCTGTAAACAGGACAACAAAGCCTGGATGACAACATATCTGTTTATAACATAATTTATGAAATATTTTAAGCCTCCTGTTGAGACCTCCTCAGAAAAAAAGATTGCTTTCAAAATATTCCTGCTCACTGACAGTACATCTGGTCACCCAAGAGCCCTGATGGAGACGGACGAGATGAGTGTTCGCGTGCCTCTAACATGGCACCTGTTCTGCAGCCCATGGATCGCGGAGTCATTTCAGCCTTCTGATTAAGAAATTCAGTTCCTAAGGCTGTCACTGCCATAGTGGTTCCTTTGGTGGCTCTGGGCAAAGTAAAATAAAAACCTTCCGGAAAGGATTCGCGATCCTAGAAGAACATCTGTGACTCATGACAAGAGGTCAGGATAGCAACATGAGCAGAAGTTTGGAAGAAGTTGGCTCCAGCCCTGCTGGGCGACTTTGAGGGGTCAGGACTTCAGGGAGGAAGTGACTGCAGACGGGGTGGAAGGAGCAAGAGGACTGGAAGCAGAGGCTGAAGGTGGGACTGCGCGGCCACCATCTCAGGGCAAAACCTGAGGGTGAGCAGTTGCTTCTTACAGATGAACAAAGAAGGTGGTTTCTGGGGAGGGAATCTACTCCCAGTGAAGATGCCATGAAGGTGGTCGAAATGACAGCAGAGGATTCGCGGTATCACAGAAACTTAGCTGATAAAGCAGCAGCAGGGTCTGAGAGGACTGACTCCAGTTTTGAAAGGAGTTCTACTGTGGATAAAATGCTATCAGATAGCATCGCGTGCTACAGAGAAATTGTTTGTGAAAATAGTCAATCCACGTGGCAAACCTCATTGCCGTTTTACCAGAAATTGCCGCAGCCACTCCAGCCTTCAACACCCACCACCTTGATCAGTTGGCAGCTATCGACATTGAGGCAGGACCCTCCCCCAGTAAAAAGGTTATGACTTGCTGGAAGCTGATATGATGCTTAACATTTTTTTAGCAATGAAGTTTTTTTTTTTAAGATTTTATTTATTTATTAGTTAGAGAGAGAGTGATCACAGGCAGACAGAGAGGCAGGCAGAGGCAGAGGGAGAAGCAGGTTCCCTGCCGAGCAAGGAGCCCGATGTGGGACTCGATCCCAGGACGCTGGGATCATGACCTGAGCCGAAGGCAGCTGCTTAACCAACTGAGCCACCCAGGCGTCCCTAGCAATGAAGTATTTTTTAATTAAACTATGTACATTTTGGGATGCCTGGGTGGCTTAGTCAGTTAAGCGTCTGCCTTTTGGCTCAGGTCATGATCCCAGGGTCCTGGGATCAAGTCCCACACTGGGCTCTCTGCTCAGCAGAGAGCCTGCTTCCCCCTCTACTCCCCTCCCCTGTTCATGCTCACTCTGACTCTGACAAATTATGTCAGAGAAAAAAGTATGTACATTTTTTAGACATAATGCCATTGCACACTTAGTAGATTCCGGTATAGTGTAAACATGACTTTTATATGCCCTGGCAAGCCAAAAAGTTCATTGATTCACTTTATTGTGGTATCCACTTTATTGCCTTGGTCTGGAATGTCTCCCCCATCTCTCTGAGGCATCATATGTACTTCAGTGTTTGAATTTTACCTTGCAGTTTGTTGATGTATCTCTTAAGTGTTTTTTAAATGATAGATTCCCACTCCATTCTCCCCCCTTTCCCTTTACCATGTATTTGTTGAAGAATCCTATAGCTTTTCACTATCAGGATTTTGCTGATTGTATTTCTATGGTGTTGTTTATCATGTTGCTTTGCCTTTGTTTTCTGTAAACTGGTGGTTGTATCTAAAGGTTTGGTCAGATTCAGCATTGGTTGGTTGGTTGGTTGGTTGGTTTTGGCAAGACTACTTGATATGTAGTGTTAAATGCTTTCACCCATAAACTCGTAATGTGTAATTACCTCTTACTTTTTGATATTTAAAGTAATTAAGCGATGCCTACATCTGTTAAATTGTTAGGGTTTTCAAAATGGTGATATTTCAGTTCTATCTTTGCTTCTTTGTTTATTAATTAGAATACTTCTTTCATAAAAACTTCCCTTTATCTACTATTTGGCTCAGCAGTGATGTAGTTCCTGGAGAAAAGCAGGATAAATGATTCTTTTGCTTTTTTTCCCACCTACTTTTAGAATAGTAGTTGGCTCACTAGCACTCAGCAACAATGACCAGTTAGTTTCAGTCCATTGCAAGTATTATGCTTACCAATATTCAAGTTGTCCCTTCTTTGGCTAATGGGAAGCTCTTCAAATTGGCCTGAGTCCTGTTGGCATGGCCCTAAGAATCTCTGATAAATGTGTTATTATCTGTTACAACAAAATTTTCCAGGCTTTTCCAGGCTCATCTTGGACATTTCCTGTCCCATGTCCAGACTGAGTCATTTCTTGAAGGAGTCTTGGTTCTGTTCATTAGTCATTAGGTTCTGTTCATTAGTCATACCAGGTCACAATTTGGACGCTAGCAGTGCTCGTTGCCATTGGGTTGGTTGTTCAAAGGCCTTTTCACTGTTCAGAGTCAGGAAATGTATGTGTTGTGTGCTTGATTCCTTTTTTAAAGGAGATTCAGTGTGGGTTCATACTCATACTTTGAATTCTTATTTAGCACTACAGAGTTTTTTCTAAATTGCTTTTATCTTATATCTGTATCTCCTTTCTTACCTACCAGGAATCTCACTTTGCAACAGTACCAGCAGTGATAGAATTGGGCTATCACATAAATACCTAATTGTTTTATCTAGGCACTAGCAACAGTCCAATAATAACAGCAACAGCACTCCCATTAATTACTGGAAACATTGCTTTAAAACCTTTTAAGGCTTTTTTTTTTTTAAGGTTTTTAAGTTCTAGAATTCCCTTTCCTGGCTTGTTTACTTGGAAGCCCACTATTTATTCTTCAGGACGCACTTCAGATAGCCTGTCCTTGGGGAAGTTTAAATTACTTACTCCTCTGTGCTCTCCTACAGCAATTTGTATGTTCCTCCGTTAGAGCAATTCTCTTATTCACAGGGACATAGACTGAGAATCCCTAGAGAGTGAAGATTTATTGACCAATATACCTGCAGCATCCCACAGGCTTTGGGGAAAGCTTGATTTTGAACTTGACAGTTGATAGACCCATCACATGCACATGTGCTCGGTTCGTTTGCCTGGTGACTTGAGCACTTTTTACTTGTTCATTCGTTGAGGGCCTACCCTTGGTCACCATTTGCTGGGCCACTGGGGTCAACAATGGAGATAGGACCTTCCCCTCCCAGATTTTACACCCTATTTTCTATCTCAGGTTTCAGATAAACTAGAAGGCCCTGCTGAATTAAAAAGAGAACCCTAACTTGGAGAACTTTGGGTTGGAACACCCCCGATCAGGCTTGGGTGCAGGGGTGCCACCACGAAGGGGGCTCAGGGCCAGCCTGGGTCGCAGTGGGGCCACCCAACATGGGGAGCCTGAAGTGGCCAGGAATCGGTTGTAGGTAGGCAAGAGGCAGGGGAGCTCTGGCTGATGGTGGCATTAGGGACCAAGTCTGGCACAAAGGACAGTATCATCTTACTCCCCACCCTCTGGGCTAAGCCCCAGGAATCCCCAGCCTTTGTCTTACAGGCTACCTACTAAAGGTTGGCAGCCAGGCAAGGGAAATTTTCTGTCTTTAATCCCTCCTCTAGTCTTGACATTAATTTGGAACAGACAACTAGAGTGATGAGAGAAAAAGAGCATGTTTATGAAAATAAAATCTTCAGTGCCTGCCCTGTGGGCTCGTTTGTCCCTACCTTTATTTAGCATTTCAGAAGCCCAAGCTAATGTTTACCAGAAGGCCAGGCAGGACTGTAAGTTCTTCCAGTCCACCAAATTGTAGCATTCATGCTTATCCAACCACTTTTCACAGATATATTGTTGACAACATTTCCCTTTTCGAGAGCCAGGACATTGAGGCAGATACCACCGCCTTAGGCCTACCTTCCTAGTTGTGATCCTGCCCCCGAAGGTATTAGAGGCCTGGCACATTCTCTTAGGTTGGAGGCCATTTATTAGGAAATAGCCTCTCTGCCACATTTTTTTTAA
The DNA here is from genome assembly GCA_003697995.1 of Taxidea taxus jeffersonii. Taxonomy (NCBI): domain Eukaryota; kingdom Metazoa; phylum Chordata; class Mammalia; order Carnivora; family Mustelidae; genus Taxidea; species Taxidea taxus. The sequence goes on from ML112551.1 coordinate 21,240, forward strand.
AAGATTTTATTTACTCATTTGACAGAGAGAGATCACAAGTAGGCAGAGAGACAGGCAGAGAGAGAGGAGGAAGCAGGCTCCCCATCAAGCAGAGAGCCCGATGTGGGGCTCGATCCCAGGACCCTGAGATCATAACCTGAGCTGAAGGCAGAGGCTTTAACTCCCCGAGCCACCCAGGAGCCCCTCTGCCACATTTCTTAATCCTCACCCTGGATTTAACTATATCTAGCACCTCTTTCCAAATTTTCATCTATTGCAGATCACCAGCTAGGTGTACCAACATGATTCAAATTCATTACATTCAAGACTAAACCCATACCCATCTCCCCCACAACCAGATCCTTCTTATATTTTCCTGTCTCCATGAATGGCATTACCATCTACATTGCCCCTGACTTTAGACTAGGTTAGGTTCTTTATTATACTGTCTCATAGTACCTCACAATTACAATTGCGTAAGTAATATGTTATATATATGTTTTCCCTATAGTTTCCACTGCCAAACTGTGTAACTTTCTTGAGAGTTGGGACCATGGTGCTTTATTCATCATGGTACCCAGTGCCCAACCCATCTGACACATGAGTCCTTAATCACTATTTTTTGGAATAATTAATAAATCCACCTGGTCACCCTAGAAACCTCATCATCAATGTAGAATCCCCTTCTTACCTTCCATATCTTACCTATCCCCATACAACTTGTCTATTCTACCCCTGAAATGTTTCTCAGGTCTGTCCTATTAGCACTATGCCTGATGTTCCTGGTGTTCAGGATCCAATCATCTCACATTTGGACTATGATAATAACTTGGTGGGTTTCTCTCTTTTCTTTTCCTTCTTCCAGTCCATCCTCTGCATAGTCAAAGCACTTTTCAAAAAATTATAAAATTGTGTCACTTAAGAACTTCCTCTTCTTCTTCTTTTTTTGGCCTCCAATTGTCTAAAAGACAAAATCTACACTCCCTGGATTGCCAGGATCGATCCCTAATCTGTTTGTCCTACCTGATATCCTGCCATTGTCCCCTGCACAACCTCGTGCTTCAACAACCACAAACAGCTCTCCGGTTTTCAAACCTTTTTATGTCCCTCCATATTTACTTTATTCCTCCTCTAGCACCTAACACAGCTGTCACAAAGAATAGAAACAAAGAAGGATGGGGGAAGGTAGCTATGGGATCTTGCAGAGGAAAATCACTGGGTTTCCAAAGAAATAGAGGAAAGCTTTTTAAAATGTCCTCTCCCCTCCAATAACAAGTCTTCTTGGAGTTGGTGAATCAGGGCTCAAGGCTATCTGGTATTGAAGCTATACTTCCAAACATAAACAAGTACCCTGCCCTGCAGTTTAGGTCCTTTCTGAATATGCGGGGGGGTGTCTTTTTCTTTTTTTGTTACTATAATTTTTTATTATGTTATATTAGTCACCATACAGTATATTATTAGTTTTTGATGTAGTGTTCCATGATTCATTGTTTGCATATAACACCCAGTGCTCCATGCAATCCGTGCCCTCCTTAATACCCATGATGGGCTCACCCATCCCCCACACCCCCAAAACCCTCAGTTTGATTCCTGGAGTACATAGTCTCTCATGGCTCGTCCCCCTCTCTGATTTACCTCCCTTCATTTTCCCCTTCCTTCTCCTGATGTCCTCCATGTTATTTCTTATGTTTCATAAATGACTGAAACCATATGATAATTATCTTCCTGTGTTGGATTTATTTCACTCAGTATAATCTCCTGCAGTCCCATCCATGTTGATGCAAATGGTGGGTATTCATCCTTTCTGATGGCTGAGTAATAGTCCATTGTAATATCCAACGGGGGAGTCTTTTTCTTAAAAGTGACTCTTTTTGTTTTTCAGTTCTCTTTTCTATTTTTTGAAATATGGTTCTTTGGGACATGGCATCTACTGCAGGAAAGCGTCGTGACCAAGCCAGTGGGAAAACTGATGGCATGGCGCCACCGTCCAGCAGCTGTAAGGTGCCACGCTCTAGTCTCATCACCCAGTTTAACAAAGAGTAACAATGTTGTTCAGTCCATGTGTCTTTCAGCTCTTCTTTCTCACCTGTCAGTTATCGTTGTAACTATGCACTGATTTAGGACAAAATACAAGGGCACGTGGTAGGTGTGCCTGCCATCTGTCTCTCGCTGTCCTGGGACGTCCCTCACACGTGAAATGGATCCATCCTAACGTCTGATGATTTTCTTCTGAATTGTATACAGATGATCCTCTAAGATGATCCTCTTCTCTCCAAATGCTTGCTGTCGTAAACTGGCCAAACTGTGAACTTCGGTTGGATTCACTGGGAGCCTGAACAATTTGTCTGTGGTGACTTGACACTGGGCAACCAAACCTGACTGTTGTGAAATAAATACCTCATAGGATGTCTGTCTGCATTTCATGACTTTGACCTCGAGTTCTTCCTTGATGTTTTATCTTTAGCTTGCTGGAAGCTGCTGTAAATCTGGATTTTATTTAATTAGATAGCTGTTGGGATGCGGGGATTAAAGTGGACATCAGAATTTTTCCTCCTGTAAGTATGGGACAGAGGGTTGAAAGAACTTGCTCCCTTATAACATATTTCGACACAGAGATTTTAGAAAAAAAATTTTAGGGCACTTTGAGCGCCTCTTCACAGAGGCATGACTCCTGGCTACAGTGCATTAAAGGGAGAAACCAGTGACAACTCAAAGTTACTTATTTATTTCTTATTCAAAATGCATGCCACCTGGGAGGCTGAGCTTCTGCCTGGTCAGGATAGCCGATCCCCTACTATTTCTGTTGTCCTCTTCAGGCCAGGAATTTCCAGTGTATTTCTGAGACAGCTACAAAGACTTACATGGACTTATTAAAAGGCTGGTCACACTGAAAAAGGAAGAGGCACACAAATTCAGGCCACAGTGAACTTAAGGTTAAGTTGGCAAACCTCCCATCAAACGCAGGGTACCCTCCCCTCCATTAATTTACTTCACAAATACAGGTGGTGCTCATATGCGCTGGTCAGCATTCTAGGTGATAGAACAGACCAGGTCCCTGATCCCAGGGATCCTACAGGCACACGATTGTGGCTGGGGGTTTGCCGGCCTCAGCCTCTCCAAGGTCGCTGTCTCCTCCTGGAACAAGTCCTTGTGCGCACATCTCTGCAGCTTTTGCCACTTGGTCCGAGCTCTTCCCCTGGGCCTCTCAGATCTAGTCTGAGCTTTCTTCCCTTTGTTGACTTCAGATGTTTGAAAGCAGTTGTTCTGCACTGCCCCCCGCCCCCCGCTCCCCCCCCCCCCGCGCCCCGCCCCAGCTCAGTGTTGCTTCTGTCTTCAGGGACTCTTCGGAGAACTTGGTGTCTCTACCTTCCAGATGGCCTCTGAGCTGGTACCCTGGTGTTCTTTCATTAACACCTAGCTTCTGCTGCCCAAGGCAGTGATTCTCACGCATGTGGGCCCTGTGAGCAGCCGGTACCTGCCGTCTGCAACTTCCCCTTCCTATGTCTCACCAAAAGTGGCAGGATTTTTCTCCACTAAAGAATAGAAGGATACTATGAAATAATAAATATATATGTATTAGCCTCTGCTACAGTTTCTGACAGAGCTGCTAAGAGTTTTGCTATTTCCTGCGTGATAGAGTGTCTGACAGAGCTCCCAAATTTCTTGGAATTTCCCGAGTAGTGGAGCCTTTTTTTTTTTTTTTCTAATGGGGTGACTTTGGGGGGGGGGGGGGGGGGTCTGGATGGGGCTGGTCACCAGGAAGACCAAGCCATGATTAGAAGCTGGGAACTTTCAGTTACACTCCCCATTCTCTGGAGAGAGGTGAGGGGCTGGAAATGGAAGTAATAATTGATCAGGCCCATATGATGAAGCCTTCATAAAAATCCCAAAAGAATGGGGTTTGGAGAGCTTTCAGGTTGGTGAATACATCCCCTTGCCAGGAGGGTGGTACATCCCCAGCTCCGAGAGAGACAGAAGCCCCCGCACCTAGGACCCTTCCAGACCTCGCCCCATGTATCTCTCCACCAGGCTATTCTTTTATATCCTTTAAAACATCCTTTGTAGGGACGCCTGGGTGGCTCAGTTGGTTAAGCGGCTGCCTTCGGCTCAGGTCATGATCCCAGCGTCCTGGGATCGAGTCCCACATCGGGCTCCTTGCTCGGCAGGGAGCCTGCTTCTCCCTCTGCCTCTGCCTCTGCCTGTGCTTGCTTGCTCTCTCTCCCTCTCTCTCTGTCAAATAAAATAAAATCTTTAAAAAAAAAAATTTAAAAAAAAATAAAAAAATAAAAAACATCCTTTGTAATAAATCAGCAATAGTTGAGTAAACTTTTTCTGGGTCCTGGGAGCAAATTACCAAACCCAGGGAGGGGGCCTTGGGAGCCTCTAATTTGTAGCCAAGTCAGACAGAACTCATGGGTAACCTGGGGACCCACTGCTTGCAATTGACAACTGAAGCGGGGGGCAGTTTTGGGGAACTGTGCCCTTACCCTCTGGGCTCTGCACTACCTCCAGGCAGGTAGTGTGAGAATTGCTCGGTGTGGAAGATCCACATATCTGGTCACAGAAAGTGTTGTAAGTGCTAAAGAGAAGGAAAGCAGTGAGTTTTTCCCAGGCACATATAAATATCCACGTTTGAGGGGGAATTTAGTTACTACTGAGTACTTGGGTGGTGTGACTGGTAAAGTTCTCCCCCCAAAATGTTTAGAGATTCTTTAATACAGAGGTCAGGATTTTTAAAGTAAGGATTTTAGACACAATCAGCATCATAAATTAGTACCATCATTTTATAAAAAGAGAGGCTATCATAATCTGTAATAATCTGGAAGGTTATAATGTCAGTACTAAAAACTTGAATAAATTGAGCTTTCTGGAAAGCTGACTACTTTGTTCATTTTTTTCTCACCTACCAAGGACCAGTGAAAATTTTATGAACCAGCCAGCACCACCTTTTAGGAGCCCCTGCTCTCGGGATCCCCATGAAGCACTTAGGAATTGTATTCAACTGTAAGAGAACTCTTAAAAGCAGCAGCTTACACAAATCAGCACTTGTACTTTTCACATGGAAATAGAAGTTAGAGCTAGCCCCACCCAGGTGAATATAGCTGCTCCCTGATGCCAGTAAGGATTCTGGCTTCTAAAATTTTTTCTTCTGCTCAGCAGTCCTTAGTGTGAATTTGCCATCAGCTGATCCCAAGACGTGTGCTGTTTTCCGGCAAAGTATAGTCAATGAAGAGTCTGGCTCCAAGCCGGAACCCTATGTGTGATCTTTCAGGCCTGATTGTGGGCAGTTAGGAGCTATGGACCTGAAGGCCTTTACCTCCTGACAGGCCTCCTGGGAAAGCCCCCCACGCACACCAGAGGAGGTGCACAGCCTGAGCACTGCGCTCTCTGAGGGGAGTTGTGGCCAGGGACTTTGGCCCCACCTTACCTTCACCCCAGCCTTGTTCTTAGGCAAATCTACATTTCTATAGAGCCCAGCTTCCTTCTTTTGGAGGCCTAATGGAGCTAAGGGGCGAGGGCCCTAGCCATGGCCTCTCTCAGGTGCCTTTGCTGAGACCAATGTACTGAGGGTCCTTAAAGATGTCTTTTCCACTCTGACCCAGTATTCAGTACTCTTCGACCCGTAGCCCCTCCCCGCTTCCTCCTCCTGCCTCCTAAACTATAAAATGGCGGGATATTTTTGTTTAGGCAGTAAGACTGTGCCCACATCTGCACCAACCCACCTGCCCCTTGTGTGGCACTGTGCCATGGAGAAAAATGGAGCATTAGGGGAGCCAGTGCTTTCTCCCATTTCGTATCTTGCTTATAACATAACAGTAATTGATTAAAGACTGGACTGTAACTTTTCACATTCACTGCTCAGATACCTGGAAGCTCAACTCTCTCCAGTTCAGTTTCACTTTTGGCAGGCAGGAAGAAGGGAAAGGGCAAAGAGCGTTGACCAGTTGAATTGACCTGGCTTTTAATGAGCTTTCTCCCAAACCCCATCTAATGCCTTCTGCTTTTATCTTATTGGTCAGAACTGTATCACATGGTCATCCCTAGCTGCAAGGGAGGCTGGGAAATGCTCTTTAGGTGGGCACACTGCCACCCTGAATGAGACCAGAATGGGTTTGAGATACATAACTATTATATCGTGGAACCCCTGCTTTTAGAAAAGTTAATGGATGGTGGTTTTTCCATTGTCAGTTTGATTTCACTGGTTTGTATATAAAGATTTAAGGGGTGCCTGTGTGACTCTATCATTTAAGCATCTGATTCTTGTTCTTAGCTCAGGTCTTGATCTTACGGTCATGAGTTCAAGCCCCTCATGGGCTACACAGTGGGCATGGAGCCCACTAAAAAAGAAAAAAAAAGATTTAAGAGAAAAGAATTCTGGAAATATGGCAGTGACATTTTTGAATCTCCCCAAATTCCTCCATAAAAATAGAGCATCTGGGATAGCAAAACCAAAAACCTGTGGACAATATCTATAACAAACTTGGATGACAAGATATCACAACAAACCCCAAAATTCAAGCAGGTGTAAACCACTAGCCACTCAAAGACTTGCATGGTATCAGCATTTTTGTGGAAAGAAGTAAAGGAAGCAGCTGGGAGTCTGAGAAATCTAAAAATAAGAAAACCCCAAAATAGCCAAGAGGTACTCCCTAGAACGTACAG
>ML112551.1:28281-47261 GCA_003697995.1 Taxidea taxus jeffersonii
GTTCAGTTCCTCTTTGAATTAGATAACAAAGTCTGTTGTCCTGAATAGACACTTTCTGCTGCAGTTTCTTCCATTCATTCTTCTGTTCATTTAACAAACATTTATTGACTACCTCCTCCTGCTATAGCATTTTGGAAACAATGATAAACAAGATAGACAAAGTCTCTGCCCATGGGACGCTTATGTGCTAGTTAGAATTCAGACAATAAATAGGTAGTTACACACGATGATTTCAGAATATGATTAGTTGCTCTAAAAATAAAAGTGGCGCAAACAATAAATAATTGTCTCTGTTGTGTAAATGAAGTCAGGAGGTAAGGGCAGGTAGCTAGGATTGGTATGGTTGCTTCAAGTAATCAAGTTTACTTTGAGCTCAGTACTTAATTTTGCCTGGAGTGTGACACATCCAAATTCTATGCCACTGGATTCAGGAAGGGATTAAGAAAGGAGCAAAGGACGTGGCTAGCTTTCTTTTAGGGGAGTTTCTGGGAAACAACCATGCAATAGTTTGATTACATTTTATTGGCCTGAACTCATCAGTCACCTGGCTCCACCTAGCGGCAAGCGAGACTAGGAAATGTAGCCACATGCCCAGTTAAAAATCTGGAATTCTATTTCTAAGAAGTAGAGGAGAAAGATATGCTGGGGTAGACAACTAGTAGTCTGAACCAGGTAATAAAGGAACTAAACAAAGTAAACTGACTGCAAGTAACCTTGGCTGTGTTTAAGGACACTCATTTAGAATGATTATCATCTTTCTCCACCACCAGAAAGGTTTCTTCTTGGCAGAGACTTGATCTACCTTTGTATTCCCAGTTTATTCTGCAGGGCTTCATACATGATTTTGGAAATGAATATAATCTTAAAGCAACTCAGGAAACCATTATAGCAAACATTACAGAGCGCTGTGTGTGATCTCAATTTCTCTCACTAGACTGAGTTTCTCCAGAATTAGTAAATCACTAAATCTCCCTGTCTTTATAGAGTACTGAATGTTGACTGTAGTATATAATTGGGTATTAAAAGGTGTTAGCAGTATACCTCCAGGAATCTAACTGAGGGCTAATGCAATCAGAGAGGACTTCATTAAGTGGGACTTGGGTCGGTAAAAATCTTTTTCCTTACTGGCAGGAAATTAAGGATAATCGTATTTGTAGTAGCATTTTCATATCTTTGCAACGTCACTGGATGCCATCTTTATTTTTATCCTTGTTTTCTAGATGGAGAAATGGAGTCTCAGAGAGGATCAAGACATTCCATTTAGCAAGTGGCAGAGATGGAACTAGGAACCAGATCTTAGAAAACCAAATACACTTAAAAAAAAAAAAGATTTTATTTATTTGACAGAGAGAGACACAGTGAGAGAGGGAACACAAGCAGGGTGAGTGGGAGAGGAAGCAGCAGCCTTCCTGGGAAGCAGGGAGCGGGATGCGGGCTTTGATCCCAGAACCCTGGGATCTTGATCTGAGACCAAGACAGACGCTTAAAGGCTGAGCCATCCAAAAGCCCCCAAATTCACTTTCATAGAGATTATTTTCCATTTCAGTAAAATCAGTGAGTACCTCTGTGGAGAGGGCCACAACATTGTTTGATTTCACTTTCAGTAAGTGGATAAAGAAAATTGGGAGAAATAAGCGCCAGTCATTTTGCCAGATCTAAGTATGAAATCCGATCAATGGGCACTGTTAACTCTTAACGGCTTTATAAAAGACTACGATTCCCAGCATGCCTCAAGGTACCTCTGGGAAAACTTCCACTCCCGGCATGCTGTACTTTGGAACTCTGAGTCCCAGAATGCAACGCTCCCTTGCGCCCAGAGCGCCATCAAGACTACAGTTCCCAGCATGCAGCGTCGCCCTCAGTTTCTGGCGTCCCGCTGGACCCTGCTTCGGAGAGACCTTTTGGACTCCAGAAGGCGGGTCCTGAAATCCCAGTCCTCTTTGGGGGACGTGTCCGGGGGGCACTTCTGGCGCGTTAGGCCTGTCCAGACGAAGCCTCGAAGGGACTGGTTGGACCCTGGCCCGGGCTTCTCTCAGGCAGCGTTTGAGGCAGCCCCAACAGGGTCCTCCTGGGGTCTTTCTCCCTTTGAACAGCGGTGGCGGGCGGGAGCACTGTCTCCTGCACCCCTCAGAGCCGGGACCGCCATCACCATGGCCACGGCTGCGAGTCGGCCCTACGCCGGCGGGTCGCGGGACATCTTGTGGCGCGTGAGTGCTGCGCGCACTGTGGCGCGGGCTCGGCCCGCAGCTGGAGTCGGGCCTGGCGGGCTGGCGCGGGAGGGGAGGGGCCGGCTCCTGTGTAGCGTGGGGAGCGCGTGGGGAGGGGGCGGCCAGAGGGAGTGATTACAGGGATTTGGGGGGGTGCCCTGAGTGGAGTCTGGTTGCGGGGTGGGCGGGGCAGGCTAGGGAAAGCTGGTTACTAGTGTGCGGTGGCGGGACGTCCTGAGTGCAGACTTGTCATGGGGTGGGAGAGGAGTCCTGAGTGGAAGCTGTTTAGAATGACAGGGATGGGGGCGCCTGGGTGGCTCAGTGGGTTAAGCCGCTGCCTTCGGCTCAGGTCATGATCCCAGGGTCCTGGGATCGAGTCCCGCATCGGGCTCTCTGCTTAGCAGGGAGCCTGCTTCTCCCCTCCCCTCTCTGCCTGACTCTCTGCCTACTTGTGTAATCCCTGTCTGTCAAATAAATAAATAAAATCTTAAAAAAAAAAAAAAAAAAAGAATGACAGGGATGACCTGCACCGGAACTGGGGCAGGGGTGGTCAAGAGTTTTATGCAAGGATGGTGTACCTGGTAGGTGCAAAATGAATAACTTGTTGATCACCTTGGGGTAAGAAGTGGGAAAGAATGTCTAGAATTAGAAAGAATGTGATGTGGCCTCAGCAGAGGCTGTATCCCAAGCTAAAAATTTTGAGTCCTTAAGTCTTGCCTGTTCTTTACCACCTATATTATCGATTACTGATTTTCTATAGATGTACTTCAGAAAATATGACTGCAGTTTTTTGTTTGTCCTTTTCTCCTTTCTTTCCCATTGCCACTGCCTTCCTTTGTACACTGTGAACTTTGGCTTTGGGCAGGTGTTGTAGACTGCCTCTTAGCTGCCTCTTGTGTGGGTCTTGCCCCCTCTGATCCATCTTCATCATAAGCACCTTGCAAACCCAAGAGTATTTTACCTTCCAAAATGTAAATCCGATTAAAATAAAGCACTTTCATGCTTCAGACCCCTCAATATCTCTTCTTTACTCACTTATTCAGCAGTGTATCTTGTATTTCTTAAGTGGTAGGCACTGGTGATTCACACATGAATACAGTGCAGTAATTGTCCAGTAACTGCCATAGCTAATAATTGTAAACACAATTACAGTATGCAGATGATCCCTATAAAATGTTTATACCTTTAGATATTGAGATATCAATCAATTAAACCTAAAGAGACAAGTATAAGGCTGGGTCACCTGGGTGGCTCAGTGGGTTAAAGCCTCTGCCTTTGCCTGGGGTCATGATCCCGGGGTCCTGGGATCCAGCCCCGAATTGGGCTCTCTGCTCAGCGGGGAGCCTGCCTCTCCCTCTCTCTCTGCCTATCTCTCTGTCTACTTGTGATCTCTGTCTGTCAAATAAATAAATAAAATCCTAAAAAAAAAAGAGAGAGACAAGTATAAGTTGCTGTAAAATACAGTTATAAAACTAAGACTATTCCTCTCCTCCCTCGGAGTGTGATGTTTAACATAGCATCTGACTCTGGCCTAAACGCAAGTATCAGTTCCCTGATCTTATAAGATTAGGTAGTTGTATGTCATGTTATTAATAGGAGTAACCATTGGGGCTTATAGCTGCATGGGCTATGCTCTGGTGTAAATACTAGTGATTGACATCCCATATGAAAAGATAGGATTTGCATAACTGAAATAACTGGAGTAGCTTGACTTCATGATTGAGGGATTTTGTTTGTTTAATTATAGGTTTTGGGCTGGAGGATAGTTGCGAGTATTGTCTGGTCAGTGCTGCTTCTACCCATCTGTACCACAGTATTTATCATCTTCAGCAGCATTGATTTATTTCATCCTATTCAGTGGCTGTCTGGTAAGTGGTGCTCAGTTTGGGGAACTCAAATTTCCAGGACCTATTTCTCAACATAAAAGTTGTGTTACGTTTCAGATCATTTGTTTGTAATCACTGCCCGTTTTGATGGACATGGCAAAACATTCCCCTTGAGGTGACCTTAAGGCATTCCCTTTTTAGATCACCTTTTCACTGTATAATTCCAAGATTAGTAAACCTGTCAGAGATATGTAGTATCACATGAGCAAAAAGATTATTAGAAGACCACATAAATGAAAACTTAGCCTAATTTTTTTATGTGTTTGTCTTTTTTGACTGCTTTTTTGATGTTTTCTTTTTTAAGGACCAGAACTGTTTCCTTTGTCTATTTAAAAATTTGGAGTAGAAAATATGACATTTATCTTTTTAAAAAACCTGTCTAAAAATAAGACTACTTTATTTCTGTATTGTGGCTAATAAAAGGATGAGGAGAAGAGGATGAAGGAGGTACAGGCTAAGAAGCATAGAGGTGAACACAAAGACTGATGAGGAAGAAAAGCTTGGAGCAGATTAAATGTGGAGATGAAAGTAAAATTACTAAATTTATTAAACTATGATCATGTTAATTAATAATAACCTCCAATTATTGCCATGTAGTGCATGCCATGTACCATACTAAGTATCTTAAGTATATTGTCATCCTTCCTACAACCCTATGTAATAAAGAGATATTATCTCTGCTTTATAAATGAGGAGGCTGAAACTAAGGTTATAGAAGTCTGTGCAGACATATAGCCAGTTAGTAACTGAACCAGGATTTGAACATTGGTCTCTGACTTCAGAGCCTGTTTTTCCACTATGCCACATTGAAATTAGAGAGAAGTGTTGCCAGAGTAGGTTTTGAACTCTTTAAAGTCTTACCTAAGGCTAAGAAGCACAAATACTCTCGAAATTCTTTTTATTTCCCTCTCCACAACAATAACAAATTCCTTTGGCCTAGGGAAGTGGAAAGTGTGTTGTTAATTTAATTTTCAGAAAAAAAGGGCTAATTTTCAAGGAGTTAGCAGCTTTACCTTGTGGTCTTTGGAGCTATTGCTGCTAAAGAATCGTAGTAGTGTTAAGTTTCTTGTTGAGACGTCTCAATCACTTCTTGCATGGGACCTACAGGGCAGATAAAATTAAGCCATGAGCCAACACAGGGTTGCCAGATATTTCTGTAACCACCTTCCCTGAGCCTGGATCCCTCATTGATCTCAGTGGTCTGGTCACAAGCTTGGAATATCAGTACTGAAATCTAGAACCATGACCCGTTGTTCAGATTTGGCACTCAAGAAAAAACTTTTTGCCATTTCATGGGTCAGGGATTTTTAATCCTAATAATACTTCTCTGCAGATGAGATTTGATTTATGCCATTTTTCTCATCAAATGTTACTCATCTCTTTAAACTTGTGCTTCACAAAGTCTTTTTAGAGAAATTGTACTCTTCCCTTACTTATTTCTAGTCACACAAATCAGTTCTTTCAGTCTCTTAGCTCAGTGTAATGGTGGGGTTTAATGGTGAATCCTTAATAAATACTCTTATTAGTTTTGGTCAATAAATTATTCTCTTAAAAGTTATTGATTTCATTAAGTTTTAGTCTATTCAGCAAATGTATTTCCTTGTTGTTTTTATTTCTCTTATTTATGTTTTTATTTTGTTATATATATATATATATATATATATATGTTTTTAAACTTGGCCAGATCTTTTAAATGAAATATTACTTGTTGAACTACTCTAAAATGTGAATATATTGGTATTTTTACAAAGATATCATGATTTTTTGTTTTTTTAATTTAGCATTTGAATGATTTATGGATTTTGCTATTTCCAGAAATGTTACTTTTTTAGTAATAGAAGCTAATTGCATTTGTTAAGAAGAGATTTGAAAAATGTTATTTACATTGTAAAAAGAAGCCTTGTTGGTATATTACTAAATGTGGTACTTCTCTGTTTCACATGAGGAAAGACATTTGCATATGGTAGTATTTTTCTGATGTTAACATCTGGGTCATCTAAAAGAAATTCTAATATAATTTTAAAGGACTCAGAGCTTGGTCCAAGTAACTTACACTGTAGTTCTTGAGTTGATGTCCTGTGGGACCTGTCAACAGTGGATGAGTGGATTCTTGAAGAAAAGATAACTTTTATTTATTTATTTATTTATTTTTAAGATTTTATTTATTTATTTGACAGACAGAGATCACAAGTAGACAGAGAGGCAGGCAGCGAGAGAGGAGGAGGCAGGCTCCCTGCTGAGCAGAGAGCCCGATGCGGGGCTTGATCCCAGGACCCTGGGATCATGACCTGAGCCGAAGGCAGGGGCTTTAACCCCCTGAGCCACCCAGGCACCCCAGAAAAGATAACTTTTAAAGGGAAAGTTACAGTTGTGGTTCAAACCCTTTTTCTATTGCAATATACTGATCATGACTACATGACTGAATGAACTTACTAATTCATCTCTCTTGTGTTTTAGATTCTTTCAGTGATCTATATAGTTCCTATGTAATCTTTTACCTCCTGCTGCTGTCAGTGGTAGTAGTAATAATAAGTATTTTTAATGTGGAGTTCTATGCAGGTGAGTTTTCAGATGTTAATCATCTTAAAAATATGTGAATTTATATTATCATTATTAATGGCGGGCTCAGCGTATTTTGTATGTGGATGTGTATAACAGGCTTGTTTTGTGTCAGCCTAAAATGTACATACAGAATCATCTGCTTTGAATGTTTTAACTAAAAGTTATTTGAAGGTTTGTTTCTCTCTGAAAAATATTTAGCTTTTAGGACGAACATTGTATGATTTCACTTACATAGAAGGTTCTAGAGTCGTCAGATTCTTAAAGACAGAAAATAGAATGGTGGTTGCCACAGGCTGGGGGAGGAGGGAATGGGGAGCTCTTTGCTGGGCACAGTTGCGGTTGATATTGGGGGGGAAGTCTTGAGGTGCATAGTGGCAACGGTTACACAACAGTGTGAATGTACGTACGCCTCAGAACTACATGCTTAAAAATGGTTAAAATGGAAAAAAAAATGGTTAACATGGCAAACTTTACTTATATGTGTTTTACCACAATAAAAAAAATTTAGACTTTTTAATAGTTCACAGCTGTTGTTAAGGCTATGACTCAGCAGATGTATTATAAAAATAACTCCTTTATAGGGTAGGAGATCAGGACCAGATGATTTCTAAGGTCCTTTTAAAATATAAAAGTCTATAATTCTATAGTTTAAAAAAACCCAATTGTATGTTTTGCCTTGGGTGAATCACCTGCTAGATTCCAGAGCTTTTTCTTTTTTCTCAGTTTTTCTTTTTGCTTTTTGTGCCTTTTCTGACTCCTGTGTCTATCCTTATGGTACAGTAAGAAGCTTCTTCTGACACTTCTTATTCGAGTGTCAGAATAACAGAGGAACACATCATTCCTCTTTTTAGCTCTTCAGTAGTTGCTTCTTAGAGCTGGTATGAAATTTCCAATCCTACTCTGGGTGTTACAACACATACCCTTTTCCTTTGCTTCCCTAATCCCTAACTCCTAACTGCTGGATCTCTTTTTCTGTTCAAGCCATATACAGATCTCCTTGGCTTATAGCACGTGTTCTTTTACATGGTCCCACATACTTAGGTCATCTTGATGTAGATGCCACACTAGGCCTCTCTGTCTTGTCATTCTTAAAGTCTGATTAGTCACTTTGGCTCATTCCTTCAGCAAGCACTCTATGTGCCGTGCATTGTGTGGGGATAAGAGATCAGTGTTATGGTCTCAGTTATCCTGAGAGGATCACAATTAATAGGGAGACAGACTAAACATCAAACATATTTAATTACTATACACTGGATAGTATGGGAATATATAATATAGGAGCACCATTTACCCAGCCTGTGAAGCTTCCTGGAGGAGGTGATGCTAAAAGGATGAATTGTATTAATTCGAGAAGGAAGGTGATGATCCAGGGAAAAGGATAGCACGTAAAAAAGCTTAGAGACATGAGAAGCTTTGGTATGTTCGGAGCATTATAAGTCAGTTGCACGCTCAGTAGGTCTAATGGGCATTTCTTGGGGGGAAAGAAGAGGTGGTAGCAGCCTCTTTCTCAAAGTGTAAAGCACCTAAGCCCTCTCCCTTCGCATGAATTTTCCATCTCTCTACAATCTCTTTACTTGGAATATATTAAAAAAAGGATATGTATATGGATAGATCAGGAAACCCTCTACTAGCTGTTTTCAAGGGTCAACATCCCTCCTGCCCACACTCACCTACCCCAGTACACTTCCAGAAAACTTAATTTGATTATCTGAGAGGCATAAGAAATTCCTATACAAACATTTATTTTGGTATTCAGTATTGTCATTATTTATGTAGTTTGTGGTTTATTTTTCACAATTGGACTATATATTGACCAGTTCAAATGCTGACGTAAAAATAACTTGTCAGAGGACAAGCACTGTCTTTTAAAAATTATTATTTATTCTTTTCTGGCACCTAAGAGAGTGGCAGGTAGATACTATTTGAACTCTCGGGAAATTTTACTTAAAAAGAACTGAAAAATGTTAATCATGCTATCCTTAGGCTTCATCTCTCAGAATCTTTGGTTTTTCTTTTTTGTGTGCATCTTTGTGTATTCAATCTTTTCAAAATCTTTTAAGTCTGAATATTTAACTTAGAATTTTTCTGTACTTTACATTGACTCTCTGTTTCTTCCTCCCTTTTGGAATATTTGTGCAAGTATGAGAGGGAATAATAGTTCAGGTCCTCTGACTTCATTCACTGCAGCCTAAAGCCATGGTAATGTGCTTTGTTTACAGTTGTGCCTTCCATTCCCTGCTCCAGACTGGCACTGATAGGGAAGATCATTCACCCCCAGCAGCTCATGCATTCTTTTGTCCATGCTGCAATGGGAATGCTGGTGGCTTGGTGTGCTGTGGTGATAACCAAGGGTCAATACCGTTTCCTTGTGGTTCCCTGCACTGGTACTGAGAGGTAATAGTAAATATATTCTTTCTATGAAACCTTGTTTAGTTACTAAGCCAAAGGCAACCTGCACAGATAAATAGTTTATGGACATTCTTTGCTTTCAAGACTTTTATGGAAGGTGCTTTTATACTTAATATCAAATGTTTTTGATATTTATGTTTGCTGAATTCAACAGGTTTTTTTAAAACATGGTCTATGCAAGGTGCTCTGCTCGGTGCTGTTGGATTTATGAGAGGGATTCATGCATAAACTATAAGGTGCTTGAGAGTTACGAACAGGAGGGGAATTAAGCCATGGATACAAACGGATGTGATAGGAGAGAAATAGGAACTTCTGTGACATAGGATGTAATAAGAAAGTGAGATGTGCACATAAAACCTGTGGCAGTTCAGGAAGTAGGGAAGATCCCTGGCTTCTTGGAGGAGGTGGCATTTAGGTTGGAGTTTAAGGAAGGATTATATAGGAAGAATGAAGGAAAAAACTTTAAGATAATTATAACTACCTTCTTCAGTAGAGTACTTGTATAATTTTGAAACTGATACAGTTCTTTGGGCAAAGAGCACACACAGAGGTCGGGGAGAGAGAGAGAAGGAGAGAGAGAATCTTAGAGAATCTTGAGCAGGCTTCACACCTGACATGGAGCCCAATGGGGCTTGATCTCATGACCCTGAGATCATGGCCTGAGCCAAAATCAAGAATTGGTCGCTCAGCTGACTGAGCCACCCAGGCACCCCATAAACTGTTAACAGTTCTTGAACACATGACATTGATAGAAATTTCAGGTGAATATTCTAACTTTAAAAATCAATAAAGATTATGGTAGGGGCGCCTGGGTGGCTCAGTGGGTTAAGCCTCTGCCTTTGGCTCGGGTCGTGATCTCAGGGTCCTGGGATTGAGCCCTACATTGGGCTCTCTGCTCAGCAGGGAGCCTGCTTCCCCCCTCTCTCTGTCAAATAAGTAAATTAAAAAAAAAAAGATTACGGTAGTAATCTTAAGTTCCATATTTTCTTTCTTCTTCTTTTTTTAGATTTTATTTATTTGAGA
The DNA here is from genome assembly GCA_003697995.1 of Taxidea taxus jeffersonii. NCBI lineage: Eukaryota > Metazoa > Chordata > Mammalia > Carnivora > Mustelidae > Taxidea > Taxidea taxus. Next base: position 38,369 of record ML112551.1, read on the forward strand.
GAGAGCATGAGTGGGGGATGGGGGGCTAGAGGGAGGGGGAGTTCTTTTTGTCCCTCAGTTACTATTACATAAGGCAGTTTTTTTTCCCTAATGTAATTAGTTTTCTTTAGTGAAAAGGGTCCCTGTGAAGGATTGCCCAGTTATAAGAGACAACACAGAGAGAAACCCAGAGTGATGGCGTCTCTAGCAGGTCCATAATGTTCAGTTCTAGTTCCTCTCGGTCTAGATACTGCACACCCAGCATTGCTTACTATCGCAGGGGACATTTTTACCCTTTTTCAGATTTCCAGAGGAAGAGCTAACACATTAACCTTTAGGGAGGTCAAATTCTCATGCATTAGGGAGAGGATTTTGTTCATCTTTTGCCCACACTGAACCTGAAATGAACTATTTTGTTAGAATTTGGGACATTTAATAAATGATTAAGTCAAAGTTTGAGCCTAAAGCAGTGATATGTGTCTCTGACTGTCGAATTAATAACCTGTTTCTCTCCAGTTTAAACAGCCCTGCTGCACAGACCTGCTTAAATGAGTATCACCTTTTTTTCCTACTGGCTGGAGCATTTATGGGCTACAGCTATAGTCTCCTGTATTTTATTAACAACATGAACTACCTGCCATTTCCCATCATACAGGTAAGATAGCATTTGGGTGTTACCTTATGTCAGAATTTGGCAGATGTAAAATTGCCTTGATGTATATAAATATAACTGGCCTCATCTGATTAATTCAACATTTGATCAGTAAAACTTAGGACTAAGATCATCAAAATGCCATATGGAGAGGAGAGATTTGTCTTCATGAGATTTTAGCATATGTGTGAGAGCTATCACTGCCCTTGCCACTGCCACTCTGAGAATACTGCTTTGGCCCACTCTTTCCCTCCCTGCTAGGTAATGGTAGTGGCTGTGACCTAGCAGGGCTGGGGGAGGATGATGATGACATTCATGCAGCGTACCTCTGTGCAGCTGCCAGGTTTTTTTTGAACCTAAGAACTCATGGGCTTGACGATATGCAAGTAAGTATAGAATGTCAGTTACTGTCTCAAATCTTTTCTAGAACAAGGCATGATGTGTATAAATAAATAAAACAGTTTTGACTAGGACAGTTTGAATTCTCTTTCAGTTAGGTTTTTAAAAATCCAATCTAGTAGGTGGAGCCTTCTGTGCAACTAGAACTACCTCCTAAAGCAGGAGAAAGAAATATCAGTTGAGATTTCTCCTATGGCGTCAGGGTTCTCCCCAGGCTGTTCCCACTCTTCCTGACTGTGTTCTTAGTTGCTTCATTCCTGTCCTGTGGCAAGCTGAGGACTGGGCCTTGGAGCAAAAGTCTTAGAACCAGCCCCTTCCCACTAGGACCCAGTCTGGTGGGGAGGGAGTGATGTGTGAACGAACTGAACGTGAGAGTAAGGGAGTATGTAAATTAGGCTTCTCCTGGTTTCCCTGAAGAGCAGTCTCTTGAAAATCCACCCACTGCAGGAGGGAGTGCTCACAGAAAAGGAGCTGGCCCTTACTTCCCTGCAGACCATGAGTGTATGAAAAAAGAGTGCCAGTTAGAAATGCTTCACATTTTGAGAAGATGAATTAAAAATGGAGTATCATCTTTGCCACTTTAAAATTTTATAAGGAAGAAAACCCCTGAAATTCTGTACAGAAATATTCATGCTAAATCATTTTTCATCTAAGTATAATTAAGAATATGAAGAAGAAAATGTTACGAGAAAATGAGATACCCGCAAATACCTTGCTCCTTCCTGAACTTCAGTTGAAAGTGACCATTTGTTTAACATCACAGATAGGCAGTAGAGTAAATGTAGGGGCAGGCCAGTAATTGACAGTACTAGTAAATTGTTCCTACCATGCAATGTCACATTTGTAAATTTGACTACTAAATTTTTTTGTACTTTCATTTGACTAAATTTTAGATTTATTCTTGTATCCCAGAAGTTTCTCTTATGGTAATATTTAGCTTTGACTTCAGGTTCAACTTTGGCAGAAGGTTAGCTTTAACATTTGGTCATTCACTCTTTGACCAAAATATGTTTTGGGGGCATCTCTTGGAACCATGAGTGTATAGTGGTATTTGGTCTGCCCAGCTGGGTGCTCTCTCCAGCCTGAGGATGGTTGGAATTAGGGGTTTTGTTGGGTGGGTGCAGTAGAATAAGGGAGGTCAGGATTTTGGCAGGAACAGTTGACATGATGAATCTTGGTGCCTAGGATCATAGCTTCTCATCTTGTCATGTTTGTAACTGCCTTTGTTTGCCCAGCTGGGTATATTTGCCTCCTCAGAAGATTGAGGGGGAAGAACGACACCATACCTTAGCTTTCCAGCATACCACAGCCTGGTCTACGTTATATGACCTTTCCTTATGTACTTTAAGTTGCTAAGGAAAGCAGGATTGATTTTTCAGGAAATTGTAAGCTTGATGTAAGATCAGACCTATTTCTTCTTCTGAACCTCCATAAAGTGATATGATGGCAATAGCCATTTACTTTTTTTCTTTAACTTTCAAGCTGACATTCTCTAATGTTAAGACATTAAAAAAAAAACTTTTTTTTTTAACAAACAGTAACAACCTTTTTTTTTTTTTTTTTAGATTTTTATTTATTTATTTGACAGACAGAGATTACAAGTAGGCAGAGAGGCAGGCAGAGAGAGAGGAGGGGAAGCAGGCTCCCCGCTAAGCAGAGAGCCCGATGCGGGGCTCGATCCCAGGACCCTGAGATCATGACCTGAGCCGAAGGCAGAGGCCTAACCCACTGAGCCACCCAGGCGCCCCATCAACCATTATTATTAGCATCATCATCATAATTTTTTGTGCTGTCAGATTACTTCCTAAGAGTATAGTGGTAACATTTCAATTAAAAAATATTCAAATACTATAGATAAAATGAAAATTCCCTTTGGCCATTCTGAGGCCAATCTCAGTCTTTGCCTCAGAGATAATTGTGACCAGTTTAGTGTATATTCTGCTAGACCCTTTCCTGTACATTTACATAAAGAGTGCCTCTAACGTTATGTATCTTGTCGGGTGGAGCTTCCATAAACAGTTTTACATTATCCCTATTATTCAGTAACTACTGTTTTCACGTAACTGAAAAATTATGTCTTTTTGGAGATCTAATTCTAACCAGTTTACCATTAGTCTATTAATTTTTCTTTAAACTAGCCTGTAGTTCTAAAGCCAATTCCATTTATCAAATAATGATAGACTGATAGGGAAAAGCAGAACATTAGCATGGAGTAGAGGACAAAGAAGTAGATGAACAACAAGACAGGGCTTGGCAAGTTCTAGGCCAATAAGACTGAAAGTATTAAATGAGATAAGATTTATAGAGCCTGGCATATAGTAAATCCTCAATAAAGGGTAGTTTCTAGCCAAAAAACAGAAGAAACCCAAAGGGAATTGAAAAACACTTCAGCTAGGAAGCAATAAGAGGGCTTATTAGTTGTTCTCTGCACATCTACTGAAATGCCTACCTGCTTCCCTCTCCTCTTTGGACCCTTGTGAGTAATGGTTGAGGTGAGAGCTTCAGTGGGAATAGTATAGGAACTGTACTCTTTTTACTGGGGTGGGGGGGTGTCAAAAAGGTTAGCATCCAGCAGCTGCATGGAATTGTGCAGTTCCATATCTCAGACTTTGAATATATCCAGATAAACCAGGATTCTTGAAGCTGTGTGGTTAGTGACCAAGTATTCATATGGGCTACTTTTGGCAAAGATCCCGTAGGAGTTCACAGACATGGTATGAAGATAGAATTTTTACCTGTGTATTGTAATTATTTGCTCTTCTTTAGCTTCTGAATTTCCTTAAAGAAGGATCAGTTGTAATAGAAGCACAAAAGAAGACCAGAATTTGGGAAATTGATCTTTGCTTCATTAAATTTCCTTAGGTTATTTCCAGTAGTTTAAAAATATTTTTTTCCATTGGTATTTTTGGGGCAGGAAGGGGAAGGGGGGCAAATAATCTTTATTTCGCAAAAAGTGTAGTTTTATCAGGAAAAAGGCATTTCACATTTTTTCTTAATTGATATTTCTTTCTTAGGTTGTTAGAATTAAAGGTACTACTCATTAATGCACTATTCAGCTGGGTCAGCCTTCTTACCGCACACATAATTGGGGGCATGCCTTGCTCAGTGCTGCAGAGAGAAGCACTAGGACTCAGGTCTCCTGACTCAGTCTAGTGTCTTCTTCTGCCTCCTATTTTTCTTTTCTTTTCTTTTTTTTTTTTAAGATTTTATTTATTTATTTGACAGAGAGAGAGAGATCACAAGTAGGCAGATAGATAGGCAGAGAGAGAGGGAGAAGCAGGCAGGACCCTGAGACCATGACCTGAGCCAAAGGCAGAGGCTTATTAACCCACTGAGCCACCCAGGCGCCCTGCCTCCTATTTTTCTTGCAGATAGCATTTAAAAACATTCAGTGTAGAGGCAGTGTGTACATTATATTTAAGATTGCATTCTCTGAAACTGGCCTGCCTGGATTAAAATGTCAGGTTTTCCTTTTCCTAGCTGGTAAGTTGGTTCAGTGTGCCTCGGTTTTCTCATAAATAAGATGTGGATAATAATGGAACATTCTTTATAGGGTTGTGCTTAGAATAGTACCTGGTACGAGCTAAAGAACCAAAGAATGTTAGCTGCTGTTGTTCTGGTCATGTTTTTTGTGCTTACTCCGTCTCCATAGTCCTTGGTGTAAGTATAGATCAGTATTGTTAATTATGTCATTTCTGCTCTTGTATCAATGAGATATTGTATAATGTGAATATTAAATATTTTATCATCAGAAACTACTGATTTTTTTAACCTCTGGAATAAACTTTGTCTTTTTATACAATGAGTATGTTTTTTATAGGTAGACTGTTTTAGTTGTGTGCTTGCTTTAGAATAAAATAGAACCTCTACTTGGATGTGTCATTTGATTCTGTTTTTCTTTTTTTTTTCATAGCAATACAAGTTCTTACGCTTCAGGAGATCTCTGCTCTTGTTAGTTAAGCATAGTTGTGTGGAATCACTGTTCCTGGTTAGGAATTTTTGCATCCTGTATTATTTTCTTGGTAAGAATTTCTGCTTTTTGATACAGTGTATGTGTTAGCTCATTGCTCAGAAAATGTCAGTTGCAAAGTCATTTTTGAATGTATTTGTATGTTTCTTAATTGTAGGTATGTGATTAGTCCAACTGATTCGTTGTTTAGGTTTTCATAGAGTATTTAGTTAAAGAACAATAATGTTAAAGAAAATTTGGTATATACGTACAATGGGATATAATTCAACCTTAAAAAAGGAAGGCAATCCTGTCACAAGCTACAACATGGATGAACCTTGAGGACATACTAAGTGAAATAAGCCAGTTGCAAAAAGACATGATTCTACTTATCTGCACGATTCTACTTATCTGAGGTATTATTTGAGTAGTCAGACTCTTAGAAACAGAAAGTAGAATTGTGCTTGGCAGGGCTGTGTGGGAAGGGGAACAGGAGAGTTGTTGCTTGGCACGTAGAGAGTTTCAGTTTGCAAGATAAAAAAGTTCACGGATCTGTTGCACAGATTGCATAAAGTGTGTGTACCCCTAAGGTTAAGATGATAAATTTTGTTATGTGGTTTTACTACAATAAAAAAATGCTTTTTAAAAAAAATTGTATATTATTCTATAAATAACCACCTTTTTGTAACTTGGTACTAATATATTAGAAATATCCTGCTGCTGAGGGAACCTTATAGAATTTGTTAACATGAATTCTAAGTACAAAAATTTTAAGTATTTGTGCTTATTTAATATGATGAGCAGTTCAAGTTGAGTGGAAAACATTAAGCTCAATAGCAACACGTAATAATATATAAACAAAATTCAACATCTGAAAATACTGTTTTCAGACTTTAGGTTTCCCCCACTATTTGAAAGTAGAGAGTTCTTATGAAACCTTCTGTAAGCCAAATGGCACAAAGTGAAGAAGTATTTAGCTTTAATTTATATGGAAAGATCTTTGAGCATCTCCACACCCCCAAAATAACCTCTCTTAGGCTTTTCTGGTGCCTTCAGACACATCTTGCTAACTGATGCACAAAACAAATGGGGATAAAGCACAGATGCTCACAGACACAGTTGAAAGCTCTGGAGGCTTGATGCTGAGATGCTGAGTGTACTTCCTAGGTTAGGAACTTGGCTGCACCCCTCTCACCGTTCAGGATGCCCTGCTTCTGTGCAGTGACAGCTCTGGCTTGGGACAAAACAAGTGCTGAATGCTGTTTTCTCTTTTGTGCCTTATTCGTAAATTTGGATTTCTTTCAGTTGGTGAAAACAGGTGCTAGTGTAGGCCTTTCATAAAAGTGAAGTGACATAACACAGACTTTGGAAAAGCAGGGGATACCTATATAACTTTCTGCTCCTACTTTTTTCTATGGAATAATTTTACAGAGTTGTTCTCACAGGGTATAGGCTTTGTATACTTGTAGTTTATATAACGCATTTTTCTACATCACTCTTATAATTGTCATTTAATGTTAACACTTGGTTGTTTTTTATTAACCTGCTACCGTGAGTCTGGATGTTCCCTACTATTGTATTGTACAACTGGGCTGATGTAGCAACTGGTCAGCATTTCCGTGGTCAGCTGTATCTTCTATAACTAACTTATGTTCCATTCAGGTTTCATTTCAAGTGTTACCACTTTTCATTTCTTTGTTGCACTTTGGTCTTTTTGATCAATGTCCTCTTTCAGTTACTCAGTTTTGTAAAATGTTGCGTGGGCTTTTCAGGAAGACAAAGAAGCAGCACAATTACATGTTTTGCTGTCTGTGCCTAAACTGAATGACCAGTCACCAACAGACTTAGAAGGAAGGGATGTGATTAGTCACAAATTATGGTGTGTATCCATTATCTACATACCGATTTGTGTACCGAAAAGCTAGAAGTACTATGTTCAGTTGCTCACAGTAAATATACTATGGTAACTGAAATTTGAATGGTGGTGTTGGGGGACTGTTGTGATTTAACTTAACTACCACTGAAATATGACTGAAATACGTACATAATCTGACCCATGCAAAGCAAGGACTTCTGTATTTAGAAATTATTCTCTTTTCCTGACCATTTAAAAAAAAGATTTATTTATTTATTTTAGGGAGAGCAAGAGTGATAGGGAGCAGAAGGAGAGAATCTCAAGCAGACTCCCTGCTGAGCACAGAACGTCAGGCTTGATCTCACAACCCTGGGCTGAGATCATGACCTGAGCTGAAATCAAGAGTCGAATGCCTAACTGATGTAGCCTTTTAGGCACCCCTCCTGCCTATTCCTAATCAAACAATCTAGCATTCTGACCGAGGTCTTGATGTCTATATGGTCATCTCATCAACCTCATGCTAAAGCATGGTTAAGATTTGCTGTATTAAGTTCCTGTGTTCATAGCATGGTATTTTTTTCCTCTCAGGCCATATTCCCAAAGCTTGGATTAGCACTGCGATGGACCTTCAGATAGATGAGTAAGTGACAGATGAAAAGTCTGATTTTTAACACTACTGGTTTCCATCCTTTTTAGGTGTTTGCCACTTCCAGATGGTGGTGTTCAGATTTAGCCTTTAAGTAATTGTGTTCATTTTGGAATATACCTGTTTCGCATAATTTAAAATTCCAATGCCATAAAACAGGGTATACAGTTAAAAAAATCCTTTTGCTCCAGTCTCTAGTCACCCAGTTCCTCTCCCTGGAAGTCAGCAATGATAATTTGTTTTTTTGTTAGATACAGCTTTTATATTATGAAAAAGTGAGCTTCTTGAGTTGCATGGACATACCTCTCTTTCGCTTTTCTCCTCAGCCATCGTCCTCTGCTATGTTGTAGTAGGCGAGCATAGTGCTATGGTATTATTCTAATTTTGCCTACAAGCAAGCTAAAATTGAGCAGGGTCATGGGACCAGTTGAAGGTCGTGAAGTGGCAATTGAGGGGTAGCACTTGGGTGTATTGCTCTAGTTATTCCCAGTGTACTTTGCACATAGTTAAAGCTTTAATCTTTACTTGGCAAGTAAGTGTAAATTTCTCTAGTAGTATTTGTTCTTTTAATTATTGATTATTCTACTGTGAGATTTTTTTTGTGCATCGTATATGGATTTAACTAATACCATTTTTCAGGAGTGATGATATTGATACTTGTGGGTGCTTAAGATATTATGATTCTTATATTGTGGATTTCAATTTCTAACTTTAAAAATTCCTAGGCAAAATTTAGTTTTGTCTTCTGCTTAATTGCTAGATGCTAAGCTAAATGCATGTGTCATTTATTTTGTTAATCTAAATTTTACATTGGGTCAAATGCAAAAAGAAAAATAATAGTGATAATTTGATTGTAATTTAATATAGTACTTTTTTCTTTCTTTCACTTAAAATGTATTTTGTTCATATGGCAGTGCCTAATATACTGTCCTTAATACGTGGTGGGCCCTCAATAAATATTTACTAAAGGGGCACCTGGGTGGCTCAATGGGTTAAGCCTCTGCCTCATGGTCTCAGGGTCCTGGGATCGAGCCCCACATCGGGCTTTCCGCTCAGCGGGGAGCCTGCTTCCCCTCTCTCTCTGCCTGCCTCTCTGCCTACTTCTGGTCTCTGTCAAATAAACAAATAAAAAGTCTTAAAAAAAATAAAAAAAATATTTACTAAAAATCTGAAAATAACTTGCTTCTTCCCAGGAAATGTTAAGTACTATGCTGGGCACTCCTAATATAAGATGTTTTAAATCTCATAATAGCCATAAGAGGTAGAAAGAGATTATGCCACTATTATATGGAAGAAGAAATTGAGGTGGGTTAGGTCAACCAGTTAACATAATCAACACTGATGAATGGCAGAGCCAGAGGTTCTGATCCTGTTTTTAAAATTGCTAGTTGTGGGCACCTGGATGGCTCACTG
>RCUC01173653.1:0-58923 GCA_003697995.1 Taxidea taxus jeffersonii
CCATATCCTCATCATCCTCATCCTCACTTCCCCAACCTCTCCCTCCCCATCTTCATCCCCATCTTCATACTTATCCTCTTCATCACTACCATCCCCATCATCATCTTCAATACCACCACCATCATCCCCATTCTCATCCCTGTCATCACCACTTTCCCCATAATCCCCATCATCCCCCCCTAAGATCATGACAATCACCACCATCATGACTGTCATCATCATCATCACCATCTTGACAGCCATCATCATTATCACCACCACCACCACCATCATGACTGTCATCATCATCACCACCACCACCACCATCATGACTGTCATCATCATCACCACCACCACCGTCTTGACAGTCATCATTATCATCACCATCACCACCATCATCATCACCACCACCACCACCATCATGACCATCACCACCACCATCATGGTCATCATCATCATCATCGCCACAACTACCACCATCACCATGCTAATAGTTTCCATTTGTTGAACATTTACAATGTGCTGTGCACTGTGCTATGGAGAATTTACACAAATTGCCACATTTCAACCTCACAGTAATCATGTGAACTGCTCTTGAGTTTATTATAAATATGGAAGCTGATGTTCAAAGAGACGTAGACCTTACTTAAGGACACACATTCTGTGTGGAGCTCAAATTGGGAACCCAGGTCATTCTGGCTCCAAGTCCTGACAACACTTGTCTCAGATGGAAGAGCCTTCATGAAACCTGAAAGCACTCCATACAATCTCAGAACGGCGAGGAATCTTCCTCGTGCTGGGTGTGTATAAACTCAGGGCAGAGATGACTAATCCCATCATTGTTGACTGACCAGAGGAAAGTCCATTTAAGAAGTGCCCAGTGAGGGGCGCCTAGGTGGCTCAGTGGGTTAAAGCCTCTGCCTTTGGCTCGGGTCATGATCTCAGGGTCCTGGGATCGAGCCCCGCATTGGGCTCTCTGCTCAGTGGGGAGCCTGCTTCCCCCTCTCTCTCTGCCTTTCTCTCTGCCTACTTGTGATCTCTCTCTCCCTCTGTTAAATAAATAAATAAAATGTTTAAAAAAAAAAAAAAAAGGAAGTGCCCAGTGAGTCCTCACAGTGTGCCAGGCACTGGGGTTGGCTGAGGGAATCAGACAGAGAAGCCAGCATCTAAATCCAGTACGCAGACAACGACCATACAACACAAGCCATGGGATGAAGGGAATCCGTCTAATCTGGCACGGGGGTGCAGGTGTGGGGCCGTGTTTATGAAAAAGGACTTTGAAAGACAGATATAATTTCGCCAGGTGGCTATGGGCCAGGACAAAGTCACCCCAGTGGAGAAGGCAGTGTGGGAAGACAGAGAGAGGAATGGCCAAGAGTTCCTCCTTCTGACTTCAGAACAAGATTCTCAGGAGGATGCGCGGGGAGGCCCTGGTGGCTCCCCTCAGAGCCCTGACCTGTGCTACATGAGGGGTGGGGGGCTGTGGACCAGAGTCTGACAAGCAGTGTGAGAACCACCAAAGCAACTGAGCCCACAGGGGGTGAGGCCCGGTCCCTGACTTGTGACTGGCCCTTGGCCAAGTCTTGGAGGCCCCAAGTTCTGCCTCAAACACACTTCTGTCTCCTCCCTTCTTTCTGAGCTCCACCATAAAGAATCCATTAACATAACAAATCCTTTTGTGCACCTCCTCCAGGCTGGGCACTGTTCTTGGAGAAACCATTGAAGGTCAGCCCTCCGATGGTCCACCTTCCTGACCAGGGACCACATTCCTGCCCCAAGCTGACCACCTGACCAGGGCCCAGCTCCAGCCCATCCTTCCCAGCAGCACCGATGTCCCCACAACTCCCCAGGGTCCGACAGGTGCCTAATGGCCTCACAGTCCTCACCTCACCCCCAGTGTGTGCCAGCCATAACCTTCCAGAGACATACTATTCTTCAAAGACACCAGCTCCAATGATGACCAGTTTCAGGTCCATGTGAGTTGGGAGGGGAGGAGGCTTTGGTGGTGGGAGGGGGGTGGGCTCTAGCAAGTCACCGAACCTCCTTCCTTCTGCTTTGGGGCCCTTCTCTTGTCCCTAGCTCATCTCTGTAACACCCAAGAAGGGTAGACTCCAAAGAAAGGAGGAGTGGCAAGGAGCCTGGAGAATACTCTGGAACCCAGGTCTAGCTCTATCTCAGGGCTGATCCCAGAGCCTGCTGCAGAGGACGACTGGTACCCCACACCCTGCTCCCTCCCACAGGAGCCGCTGGGATTATAACTCTTCTCTAGGCCGAGGGATGTGTGCAGAGGGCTGAGGGGCCATCCTGGGGGAAGGCTTTCTCAAATTGACATTCAATTTCCCATCGCTAAAAATACATCTGAAGCCAAGCCACTCAGGATTATAAAAGAGACCAGAGACTGAGCATTAAATACATAGGCACTCAGTGCTGGGAAGGGTTTGACCTTCAAAACTTCCTTCCGATGAATTCCCAAATAAAACACTATTTATACAGCTTAAAGCAAATTATTGTGTAGGCCAGTACTAAATCTTCACATTCCAATTTAGACTCTGCAACCTTCCCAGACGTTGGCTCTGCTGTAAGCACAGTCATCAACCAGGACTTGGGAAGACCTTTCTGGACCCATCGCTATGGAAAATGCCGGGTGTGGTTTCCCCCCAATCAACTGAGAAATCCTGCCCTCATGCTCCCCTCACCCAAACAGCTGAGCATCTGTCCCTTCAGATTAGTGACTAAATGTGCTGAAATTCACAATGCACAAACAGAAATGGAACTCTTCTGACATTTGTGGGCCACTCAGCAAGCGGTCAAAAGGTTGACATCGTCCCGGTATGAATTTTTTATCAAAGATGGCCTAGCTCCTTCTTAGGATTGTAATAAACGGTCCTTCTTGACTTGGATACCTCCTGTTCCCCGCCGGCTGGCATCCTCCCTTGTCCCTGGGGATGGGGACTCCAGCTCTTCAAACCTCTAAGTCCCTGCTCTGCTTCTAGAAGATTCATCCAGGACAGTTTACGGGGGACGACACGTAGGGATGTTGAATAAGGAAAACGCGATTCTAAAGGCCTTCACCAAGGAGGAAGTCTTTAGCGGTGCCCTGACAAATTCCTGAAAACACAGGCCAGATTTAAGGTGCAAATTTAATCTCAACCTGCCTCCCTGGAGGGCAACTCTTCAGGCCTTTCTGACTCTGGTTTTGCAACTTTACGCCGGCCCTTATTTATAAGTCACGTGCTGAAAGGAAGCACAAAATGATCCAATTCGGAACCCCCACTTCTCTGCACCGCGGGCTCCTCCTCCCCACGTGTGGCCAGCAAAGGAGTTTACTTTACCCATTTCTCCAACCCTGCTCTTCTTTGCCGAGTTGTCTGCAGTCCCCCAATTACAGAAGCTGTCAGCCAGGCTGATTAATTAGGGATCTGCCAAATCTTGAGGCTTTCACGAAAGTTCATCTTCTAAATGATCTCCATGCAGATCGGGCCTTGCCCGGCCCCATCCAGGACCCTCTACTTTAGCTAACAAATAGTAACACTCGAAGCGAGGCTTTTATTTAGCAGCTAATGGACTGCAAGCTGGGAACCCCAGGTCGGCAGTTCTTGGGGGAGATGGCTTTTGCTGGTCCTCTATTGGTGCCGAGACAGGCATCAACACTGCTCCCAGGCAGCCTGCCCCTTCCTGGCCCCATCCCCCTCAAAGGCTGGTACCCAGGGCACCAGGGGACAGAGAGCTGCTCTGCTACTGCGGGTGTCCCGGCTCTGTGCAGTTTCCTGGGCCCCGGGGGTTCCTGACTGTTCAGTGAAAGAGCAAAGCCTGCGGGAGGCGCTCTTCATCTTTTTTCAGTTTTTAGATGTCAGGCTCCGGTTAGAAAGGTGGCCCACCCACGGGTGCTTGCGGTGGGCATGGGTGCTGGGGCTGGGAAGGACGCAAGTACTGCCAGATGTTAACAGCCCCCTCAGCCTGCCATGTTTTCCCAGGGCCACAGATCACCCACGGATGCTGTTTCATTGTCATCATGGCCTGCTTTCTAGTCCCCGGCATCATGCCTGGCCCGAATGGCCACTCAGTACACAAAGGCATGTTGAACGAGTTCAAGCCCAAACCACGGCCGCTGGCAACTGTCTGTGGTTTCCTGCTCTGCCCAGTGGGTATCTGGGCCCGAGAAGAAGGGGGAGCCTGGAGTCACGCTGTGTGCCTCCCACTGTGCGGCGAGGCCAGCGGCCAGAGTGCAAGGGAGACCTGGAGTGCAGGGGGGCCCTCGTGCCCTCACTGAGGACATGGGCAAGTGGCACGAGCCCTTCCTGCTGCCTGTCCCCCAGGAGTGAAGTGTGCATGGCCCTGCCAGCCCCCAGGGGAGGCTCTTGGGCACATGGGGAGATCTCAAGCCTAAAGGAAGGTGCTGGGGGGTGGGGTGGGGCCTGGCCTGCATCTGACTGTCCTCTTGTGCCTTTAAGCCTCAGCTCTTTCAACACTCTGCCCACAGCCCCCGCAGCCCGATTCTCACCATCTTCTCTCCCCTCGTCCTCGAGAGCCAAAGGTTTGTCCCTTTTCGCCAAGGCGCAGCCACTGATGTGGCTCCCAAGGACTCTGGCCATGCAGCCCCTCCCCCAGAAGATCCCCCCAGAGGTCTGTCCTTCCTGCTCCCCTGCCAGGATTCACAGAGACAAGTGACCCAGGGTCAGGGAAGGCTAGGGCCTGTCCCCACAGTTGAGATGCCTCCAGACCACAGGTGCTTGGGGCCCCTCCTAGGGCTCCCAAGAGACTGACCTGTCCTTCCTCAAGGCTCCTTAGAAGACCCAACAGATTTTCCATCCAGGGAGTAAGCTGAAACTCTGGTCAGTCTGGTGGCCTGAGCCATGGACCTGCCTGCCCCACACCCCCTGCCCCCCGGACTCTTGTCTGCTGCCGTCTCAGTGCCGGGCTTGGGGCAGAAACCCGCTCAGCGGATGTTGGCTGGATGAGTGGAGGGGTACTTCAATTTCTGCTTTTGGTCTGCACCTCCCTCCTGAAGGAAGCGGCACCTCCTTCTGTCTTCCTGGGATGTCCTCCATGAGATGCCCCTTGTGCGGGCAGCAACAAAGGCTCACATCCTTGGACAGAGCCTCTAGCCTGGGCTCTGTGGTCCCCTGAAGTCCCGCAAACCATGTGCAATGGGCTGGTGTGCGTTCTTTTTCTCCTCTGGGGATTAGATGTATAGCTTTGGTCCAATTCTCCCGTACATTCAAGTTCTCCCAGAAGTAAACAGGCACAAAGGTCTAAGGGCTTAGATTTGATTCCCCAAGATCTCCTGGAAGTGACTTTGAAACCAACTCTACTCCATCTCCCTGCCTGTGTAGGGACACCCCTTCTTCTTGCCCACCCCCTCTAAGCTGGAACACAGCATCCTGCAGAGGACGCCTGCAGCCACACATGAAACTACATGTTATTTTCACTTGAGAGGAGAGCAATTTATCAGGCTTGGTGACGGCTTCCCACTGCAAGTTCTGGGCTACCCAGAACTTGGCCACGTCCCTGTCCTGCCTTAACATAGAGCCCCAACTGCCGACAAGGCCCGTTTTCCTACCCCCAACTTGTCAGCTGTGCCAAAAGGCTGAGCTTCCGTCCAAGACAAGGCTGCTCTGCTGGCTCTTAGGCACAGGGTGTGAATCTCAGTGTGACGCCCCCTCAGACCCGCAGAGCCCCACCTGCCCTCCCTTCACAATGTCCCCTCCCAGCCCGTCCCAGGGAGGAACAGTGCTTCATGGAGGAGCCCTCACCACGATGCACTAGGCAAAAATGATGTTTTCAAGATCTGGCAGATAATAAGAAAATCAAAATAGCTTCATTTATGGAGCAGAGGAAACGGGGGGGGAGGGGAGCTTTTATTTTTGTTGCTTTTATAAAAATTTCTGTTAATGCTTAAATGATAAATGACTTTTGGAAGTTTCTTGTTGCCGTAGGAGAGGAGTTGCCGGCGCATGGACGGTCGTACCCGTGGGGCTGCCCGGCTGCGGGGACTGCGGGGGCGGACGTGCCAGGGAAGGCAGCCGTGACTACATGGGACAGGTCTGCTTTTATCCACTCTCCCCTCACCAAGCGCCCGCCAAGCACCCACTGAGGGTGCAGAGGTGAGGAGAGCAGAGCGCTTGCCCCAGAAAGCCTCAGCCTGGCGCTGGGCCACACGGTGAGTGCTACCAAGCAGCCCACTGTCCTCCCTGATGCCTTGAGGAGGAGGTGATTTGGGGCAAGATCTTGAAGGATGAATAAAAGTTCGCCTAGTAGATAAAGATGAAGAGCGTTCAGAGTCCCTTCCCTTCCTACCCCCGACTCCCCTCACACCCCACTCTATTTTGCTTTTCAGAGCATTTCCTCCACCTGAAGCGTACAGAGGGACTTGCCCAGTGAACAAATGAATGAATAAAGAAAGCCCACACAAAGTTCTGGAAGCATGAAACACATGGCTGTATAAAGCCTCCACCCCTAATACCCTAGCTGACCCCAATAATAGCCCTAAGACGTAGACAAGGAGGGGAGCAGCCCATTTTATGGATGAGGAAACCGAGGCAGAGGGAGGGAACAATCTGCTCCCTACGGAAGTCATGTTAATTGACAAAAACAGGAGATAAAGTGGAATGTGCAGGACCAGCCCATCTAAGAGGAACAGGTACAGATCAAGGGAATCCCCCAAGGTGTTAATGGCCCGTTAGCTCCAAAAAGGAGTGTGTGCAGACTGTTCTCAAAGTGAGCCCAGGCAGGAGACGGTGGACGCATGCAGGTCAGGCCCCAGCTGGGGCTCTTTCGCCCTGAGACTCTCTCTGCCTGACTCGTGCTGTATCTTCATTAGCCTCATTGGAAGTAATCGGCTTCCCATCAAGATTAAGAGAGAAAATATTTTCAAAGCACTTGAACATGCACTTCCATTAATCTGTGTTCCGAAAATTAATCTTGCGGGGCAACCTGTGAAAAGTGCTCATTGCCCTTTCGGACACGGTCCCCGGAAGGCCGGCAGAGGGCCGCCCACGCCCGCCCGCAAGCCTCTGGGAGCCAGAGGGAACACCGGTCTTCAGCTCAGTGCTTTGGGATGAGGCAGCCCCGGGCTGGCTGGGTCACCCTGGGGGCTACGGGCACCACGCAGAGGTGACAGCCCGTCCCCACAGGTCATGAGCTGCTATACGGACCCCTCTTCCCATAGGGCTCCCACTCCCATAGGTGGGAGTGTCCTCCCCCCATCCATAGGGGCTCTTTTGGACTGAAAGCCTGTGTCCCTCCCCAATTCCTATGTCTCAGAGGTAGCGCATTATTGTGTTAGAAGAACCTACTTTGGTATCCGAAAGAACCACAGGAAGCTTAGGGCAAATCCCGAAGTTGCCATTTCAGCAGCTAGTGTGATTCAGCTGCATGGGCCGGAAGATCCCCAAGGAGGCGTCTGAGCTGTGCTCATGACGTCTGCGTCCAAGCTAGTTGGAGAAGAGACGGGCCCTTCTCCCCTCCCCCAGCTTCCTCCACTTCAGCTACACTGAAGTGTAGTTCACGGACCGACCACGCACCCAATTCCATACAGGGTGTGGTGAGTTGGGACACGTGTGCACAGTAACCTCACCATCAGCACAATCAAGGCCATAGACGTTCCCACCAACGTCTAAAAAGCTAAAAGTTAAAACAATCGTATGTTGAAGCGCAGACCCTCTGATATGAGGGTATTTGATGTGGCCTTTGGGAGACAGTTAGATCTAGAGGAGGTCATGGGGCGGGGTCCCTACGCTGGGACCAGCACCCTTCTGGAAGACACCCCAGAGAGCGTGCTGGCTTGTGCTCTGAGCTCTGAGGACGCAGTGAGCAGGCAGACGTCTGCAAGCTGGGAAGAGGGCCCTCGCCAGAACCAGACCACACCCTGATCTTGGACTTCCAGCCTCCAGACTGTGAGAGAATAAATGTGTGTCCCCGAAGCCACCTGGCCAGTGGCATTTGTCATGGCAGCCTGAGCCCACGGCGACGGAGACCCCAATGCAGTGTCTCCTCGAGGGCAGCGGTCCTGCCCTCTCTAGGAGGAAACCAGGCGCTTCCCACTCCCCCTTGGTCCTCTCCTTATGTGGCCCTCTGTCGCCCTTGAACCCCAATTGTGTGCACTCATACCTGTGGCTGCCCTTTGCAACAGCCTCTGGAAGGCAGAGCCTGCACCCAAGTGTAGGACCCACGGCACAGAGTGGGGCTCACCAACACCCACCCGCTCCCTCCCGGCATGTCCCTCTCCACCAAGCAGCACTTGGATTTTGGTTTTTTATGCTGCCACAGTTTCTGATACACGGCGTGTGTCTCCCTAGGCTGACGGTAAATATCTGGGGGACCTTGAGGAGGGAGATAGGAAAGCTCCAGAGACCCGTGTGCCTGTCCTCTTACGTGTCATCACTCCCTGATGGAGCCCTTGACTCACCATGCTCTCTCCAAATGCAGAGGTCAGAGAAAAACGAAGGCACGGGAAGAGGAGTCTTATGCTGAGCGAGATCCACTTGTCCCACCTGCCCTGAGCCGTGGAGCCCACTGTGCCAGGAGACCATGGATGCCCAGCCCCGGTGGGGGGCAGCCTCCTGCCTCACTGGTCCTCACCTTCCTATCTTCCACCCCAAGATCCACAGCCAGTGACAACAAGCGCCGGCATCTGGGGCCCTGCCCTGTTCTCTCTGCTTCACGTCAAATATTCTTTACTGTAGCCTACGGGGCTGCTGCTAGCATCTCCAGCTCACAGATGGGGAAACTGAGGCCCAGAGATGATAAGTGACTTACCTACGGTGGCCCCACCTGAGAGGCACAGCCCTAGTCCTCACACTCAGACACTCACGTTCAGCTGAAACACACTCAGCCAACACTCAGACGACCCTTGGGGTGCCCAGCCTCGATCCTAAGGGAGGTGAGAGTCCCCTGGATGAAGGCCAGAAAGCAGGGAGAGGACAAGAACAAGCTGGCTTTCTCAGGCGAGGGCCCGAGACAGTTGAGACTTGATCCCGAGGGACACACATTTGAACAGGTGTCTTTACATCTCCAGGACGTGCTTCTGGGGGCTCCAGAGGGCCTTGAGCCCAGGCCGGGGTGACGTTCAGACCTGTGGCCAGAACGGAACTCCTCAGGGTCTGGCTGAGCCCCTCTGCCCGCCCGGCTGAGCTCTCTTCTCTAAGGCCGTACCGCACAGACGGCTTTGCACCGGCATGTGCTGATCGCTTCGTCCCAAATTGGGGGCCCAGAGAATAGGCTGCTTTGGCTCCGAACACTGCTAATATTTGAACTGTGAGGTGATGTGCATGGATTTCCAGGGGACTGAGCGCAGAGCAGAGACTTGTCGACGGAGCAAACGCAGGGTCCATGGAGAAGCGGGCCGGGAGGGAGGCTCTGGGCTGTGCATGAGCCAGGCACCCGTGCAAGGGAAGCCCCCCACCCCCCCGGCCCCTGCACTCGCTCATCCATCTGTCAGACACTATGTCCCAGTGCCAGGCGCCGTTGTAGGCCCTGGGGATACAGCAGCACACATATCCAGACCCCGGGAAGTTCCCTCCCGTGGACAGGCACAGACAAATGACTAGACGGAGCGTTCCAGATGGTAACGCGCGGCGACAGAGAAGAGTGAGCCAGGCAAGGCGTTGCGAAGTGCTGGAGGGCTGGGCCCGGCCGGTCCCTTGGTGCAGGAGCAGAGAAGGCCTCTCTGCTGGGGATGTCTGAGCAGACCCCAGAAGGAAGAGGAGGGGGAGAAGAGGCCAGAGGTGGCAGGCAGCTGGGGTGGCAAGGGTGAAGGCCCCCAGGGCGGGTGTGCCCACAGGGGTCATAGAAAAGACTGGAGTTGGTGCCTCTGTGGGCAGGGCGAAGGGGTGGGCTGTGGCCCGGAGCCCCCCTTCTGGTGACTTCTGAGCAGAGAAGTGACTGAGCCGACAGCTGCCACATTACAAAGAGACTGTGGGGCCAAAGGTGGAAGCTGCAGCATTATGGTGGTGATCAGAGAGACGTGAGAGCTCAGCGACCCCCAGTGATGGCCGGAAGTGGGGAAGCGTGGGTGTGCCCGAGCGCGGAGGGCCTGCAGGGGTGTGGGTGGGGCAAGGAGGAGGCCCAATTTTGGCTGAATGACTGAAGGGCTAGAGTTGCCATTTCCTGACTCAGTGTCCCCTGCAAAGGGAGCGAGCGTATTGGGCGGCGGGGGTGGGGACCCCGTGGGCACCATGTTAGCCTGGATATGTGAGCGTCCAGTGGGAAGGCTGAGCTCCCAGGTCTGGATCTCAGGGGTGAAACCCAGGCCCTCACGATGGGCTTGGGAGTCATCAGCTTCCACATGACGTTGAAAACTACAGGACAGAGAGCGCTCACCTAGGGAGTGTGTACAGAGACAGGAGGTCCGGGAAGAAACTCTGCTATTTACAAGTCAAGAATAATTTGGTGAAACAAGCCCAGGAGACTGAGAAGCATGGCCAGGAAGGCAGGAGGACAACTAGGAAACCAGTGAAGCCGGCGTTTCGGGAACGAGGGTGACGCCAGTCGGGGGAGGCCCTGCGGAGCAGGAGAGATGAGCTCCGTCGGAGCTCTGAGCTTATGCTACGCAGGCCGCCAGTGACCCACAGACGGGAGCTGCTGCCGGGCTCTGAGCAGAGCGGGGCCCCCATCTGACCTGCATGAAGAGGAGTCTGGCTTTGGGTTGAGGACGGATGCGGGGGGCAAGCAAGGGGGCACACGTACCAGTGTGGGGCCGCTGCCCTGGGGGCCCCCGCCCAGGAAGATGGCGGCTCAGTCCCAGGCACCAGTGGAAGTGAAGAAGCAACAGGCTTTGCTGACATGGGGGAGAGGAGGGGAGCCCACAGCGGGGAGTTGGGGATGGCTCCAAAGCTGCTCAAGCCAGCTGCAAGGCGGGAGAAGCTGCGCTCCAAAGCAGCCAGCCCCGGCCTGCGGAAGAGGACAAGAGCTGCCACGAGAGACCCAGGCTCGCAACCCGGGATATGACCCAGGCATGCAATCTGTGTGACTCTCCAGAAAGTCACTAAGAAGCCTGTGTAGCACACACGTACCCACCCTCCCTGTCCCCGGGACCCCAGACTCCTGCAGGGCCCTGGAGAAATCCTCCTTTGAACCAAGTATGTGACACAGCTAGCAAATCTCTCTCAGCAGGCCGCTCTGTCCGGGTCTAGAACAACCTGGGCTTTGTGCGGTGACCATGTTCTGATTCATTTAGTAGCTGCAACCTGAGGACTTGGTGTCCCCTGCCCTGACAGTAGCTGATCTCATTGGTCTCTCACGGGCAGCCTGACTGGGTCCTCCACCAGCCTGTGGGGCAAGGGACGAGGGGCTGGTGGCTGTGGGGCCAAGGCTGGCAGCCTTTCCCAAGGCAGGACAGAGAGGCCAGGCATCGCCGGATGTCTTGGGTGGATGACAGGCCCCAGGCAGGAGCCTTCCGACAAGCTGTCTTTCCCTCCGAGCTCACCTCGGTTCCGTCTGTCTCTCCGCCGGGGATGCCAAGGACATGCAGAGCTGAACCCAGACGGGCAGAGTTGCCCGTCGTCAGAGGGCCTGTCTCCCTTCTAGGAAGTAGATCTGCTGCTCCTGGTGGCTCTCTGCTGGGAGGGTAGCCTCACTGGGCTCAGTTCCTTCTCCCAGGCCTCTGTCCTGACACCTTGGAGGAGAGGCCACGGGCAGGTCTTTGAAGGAGTTCCTAATTACTGTCCGCTGAGGGCTAGGGGGATGGCAAGAAGAGCGACCCCGGGGTAGGCTCTGGCCCCTGCTGCTTCAGTGGAGGGGAGCAAGGCAGCTGGCCTGCAGGCACTGAGGTGCAGAGCTGCACAGAGGGGATCCGGGGCGGGGCGGGGTGGGAGGCGACCCCCGGACCCTGCTGCCAATGGGTATGTTTCGAAGGGCGAGTCACTGGCCCCTCTCTGGGCCTCAGTTTCCCCATCTGCAAACTCCAAGAGGGTCACTAAGCCCTCCCGGCTCTGACACTGGCTGGAAAGGGAGTAACAGGACTAGGAGCCTGTCACACAGGACTTATGTCAGACATTAGTGCCCAGAAGTCTGTGGCTGCTCATACCGCCCTGGGCCCCTCACTGAAGTTGATGGTGGGGCTGTCTCCCAGGGGACATGCCAGCCAGGCGGAGGTGCTGCGTAGACGGCTTCCTCCTCCCCTGCGTGCTGGGTGCTCTGTGAGGCTCCCGTGCAGGGTCCTGGGTACACAACGTGAGGCCCAATGTGGGCCGAGGCCAGAACAAGAGAGAACAAAAGCAGGATGGTGGGTGGCTGGCTGTGTGTCTTCTAAGCTCCCACGGTAAGAAGAGTTTCTTCAGAACTGCCGGCATGCCTGGCTGCGTGTGTGACTTTGCAAATCACCCTCCTGACACATCGGGCTGCCCTGGCTGCTAGCCGGCTGCTGTGCAAAGGGGCCTCCTCCCTCCTTGCCTGAGTTGGGGCTTGGGGACCCTAATTCCCTGATGCTCTGAAGGCTGGGCCATGCTCCCAGCCTTACCCAGGAACCGGGGGTAGGCCCCTCCCTGGGGTTCTCCTCCCATTCTCATGGTCCAAAGGAACCTGAGGTTGGGCAGCATTCTCTTTCGGGGGGAGGACTGGCCCCCGCCAAGCCTGGGCAGCTGCACAAGCCCCAGCTCCATGCTCAGCAGGACCCTCCACCCTTCAGGCCGAGCATCTGTCCAAATAATGGCCGTTGCTCTCCCAACCCCCGATGCAATTCTGGGTGAGGACTGGAGTGAGAAAGATCACTGTCAACTCTAACAACTCCCAAAGGCAACAACGATGCAGCCGGGTAAGAATGGTGCTCCCCTTGTCCCCCCGCAGCAGGGAGGCACCATCCTGCTCATTCAACATGGAGTCACGCATGTCAGTTCTCGGGCCGGCACTGGGCTAAGTGTTGTCCTCTTGTTCACGGAAGTCCCACAAGCAAAGTGCGCTGTTATCCCCATTTACAGATGAGGAAACTGAGGCTCCACAGGAATAAGTCACATACCCAAGGTCAGGTGGACCCCAAGTCTTATACCGTTTCGAGGATACCTGTGTTCACTCTCATGCCAGGCGATGGTGCTGGCTGAGTGAGAGGCTTCATGGAGGGCACGTTATACTGACCTGCAGGTCAGGAGGTGAGTGAGAGGGAGGACGCTGGAAGTCCTTCTCCCCTGGGCACCAGCCCCCAGGAGCAATGGGCACCTCTCACCTGCAGGGCGTAGCCAGTACCAGAGGCCTCTACAGCTTAAAACACGCCCCCCCCCCCACACTCATGGCACTTCATTCCCGATCAACCGTAAAATTAGTGGCTAACTTATTGTTATACTAAAAAGACCTCTAGTTTAAGCTGATCATTAACTAGGGAGGCTTCATCTCCAGTTTGGTTATAGAGAGACCTGAAATTGCTTATATCAATCTCCTTGTTCTGCAGGGACTGACTTTTTCAAAATGTGTTTTAAATTGTTTTCCCATCAAAGGAAGGGAGGCCTGCTCTCTCTTGTAGGAGGGGTCTGGCCGCTGACGGGGACCCTACATACATGTCTCTGAGCCTGGCTTCCCAAAGGGACCCCTTAGCAAGACTCCTGGGAGACCCCATGGGGAGCCAGGCCCCAGGGAGTGACACTGAGCCTGCAGCTCAGCTGAGCACAGGGTCCCTGACCGTCCTGGAACACAGAGGCCTCCACCCACCAGACCACACAGAGAAGGCAGCCCTCCGACCCCAGGGCCCCCTTTTCGCAACAGCCTCCTGCTTGGCCACAGGCTAACCTCATGGGTGAGCAGCACAGGAGGGCAGGCTCTGCCTTCGGGCACCTACCAGAGGGTTATCCATACCAGGGCCCATGAGAGCCAGTCTCTAAACATGAGTGGAAACTGCTCAGAGTGGGTGGGAGTCGTCTCAGGGGGTTTGGAGAGGCACCAGGAGAAGGGCGAGGTCCACGTGGGAAAACCGAAGTTGAGGGCATTTCTGGGAGCCGGGACAACACGAGGGTGGGCTCAGAGATGGGACCAGTAATGGCTTCTGAAGGTTGGACAAGAGCACAGGGGGCACTGGGGACAGGCAAAAGGAAAACAGGGGTCAAAACCGCAACATCACATGAGGTAGACTTCAGGTCAACAAGCAAAAACTGAGCCCAGAAGGACACTCTATGATGCGCACAGGAGCAGTGAGCTGTTAGGAAGAAGTAACAATCAGCCGCCTCGATAAAGCAGGCATTAGGGAGGATGCATGGACCCACAGAAAGGTGCTAACGACAGGCGCCTTTCACTTCCTTTCTCTGTCCCCGAAACAGTGGACAGAAATACGCACGGATGGAGAAGACCTAGCCAAGATAAGCCGTAATTATTGAATACAACAATTACAAATGCGTAAGTGGCCTCTGCCCCGGCGAGCCCACTTCTGGAACGTACCCTACAGATGCACTTACTCACGTGCTACATGACCGCAGAGAATTATTTCCCACGAGAACATGTGTCAGAGCAAAACACTGGAAGCAATGATAAAACACTGCCATGTCCGCTGTGGAGTATTATGCATATTAGAAGGAATGAAAGGGAAAAGAACAAGGAAACCCTTGAGATGCTACAGAAACCCTTTCTGGGGTATATCACCAGATGACAAAAGCCAAAGTTCATAAATGAATACGTAAGTAGGTAAGAAGTGTGGAAAGGGGGAATGTGTGCGTGTACGGGCATTTGTACAAATGCTGGAAAAAGGCAAAAGAAATTAATACAAGTATGCCTTTTAAAAATATCTTGTTCTTTCAGCTATAGTAATGTGGTTGGCAGAATAACGGCCATCCAAAAATGTCTATGTCTTTATCTCTGGAACCTGTGAGTACACGGCCTTTCCCAGCAAAGATTTCACAGATGTGATTAGGTTTAAATGCTTCGAGGCAGAGAGGTTGCTCTGGACCAGCCAGGGGGGCCCAGCGTAAGCACACGCATCTCTAAAACCAGAGACCCCTTCCCGGCTGCGGTCAGGGGGAGAGGTGACTGCAGAAGGAGGGTCAGAGAGGCAGCAATGTTGGCTTTGAAGATGGGTGATGGGGCCACGAGACAAGAACCTGGGAGCCTCTAGGAGCTGAGGAAGGTGAGGGAGCGCAGCCCTGCCCACACCTCGATTTTAGCCCCGTGAGACCCATGTCAGGGCCTGTAAAATATTAACCGTGTGTTGCTTTACACCACTGGGTTTTTGGCAATTTGTTAGGGTGGCCAAAAGGAACGAATACAATTACGGATTTGAAACAATTCCATCGAGAACGTCAGGAAGACATTTTTTGCTTTGTTCTGCTGGTCTGACTTGGACATTGCTGGTGGCGAGAGGTGCCAGGTCAAAGCTGACCAGGCCCCTGCATGCTGGCCTGCCCTCCCCTCACCAACAAGGTCAAGAGCAAGGAGCCTGTACACCCCAGCTATGAGCTCCCTTGGCGGGGGTGTGGTCCTCAGAAACAGTCTTGTCCTGTCGACTGCTCTCAGAGCCCAAGGCCACTTGGCAAGCAGGGCCAGAGTTAATCCAAAAGGGAGTCTGTAGACCTTGGAGTTATAAATGGAACTTCACTCAGCCAAACAGCTTTGGAAAGGCTGCCTGGAGGGCCTGCTGACAGCCGGGGATGGTATGGAGTAACTCACAGTCTGGCCGGGCCCAGAAGGTGCCCATGGGGTGGGCCTTGCCACACCCTCTCTGCAAAGGCCCATGTGGCCTACAGGGCTGCAGTGGGAGGGCCACTCAATATGGAGGGCCTTCTGGGGAGGCAGGGACCCTCCCATGCGTAGGGCTGGGGCAGCACTGGTCAAAGCCTCATTTGAGTCGGGTCTGGACTGTAGTGACTCTCCCTAACTTCTTCCATGGACCACCAGTGAGGTTCTACTAAACACCCAGTCTGCAGTGCCGGCCTGCAGTCATGGGGCTGGTGGGTGTCCTTGGTCACAGAGGGGATGGGCACGGATAGAGCTCCCCTGTCTGCCTGGAGCTTGGCCAGTGCAGCACGCTGCTCTCGTGCTGGGGCTAGAGCTGCTCCCCTCTATCACCTTCCTGTCCCTTCCCCTCCCCCAACACCTGGTCAGCTGCTACTCATCACTGAAGGCCTTATGTCACCTCCTCCAGAAAGCCCTCTGGGAAGCTTCCTCTCTACCCTCCCTACATATCTCTCTATCATTAGACTTACCCACACTTCTGTGTTTGCTTCCCTCACTAGGCCTGGAGCTTGTTGAGAGTCAGTACTATTTCCCATCATCCGAGGATTGCAAATACTGAGCGTCGTACCTGGTGCGGAAGCCTGGACATTTGCTCATTCATTCATCTATTCATCATATAGTCTGTGCCTCCTTACTCGGCACCAGGGACTATTTTGTGAATGAAAGAGTAATGAATCGATGCCAGCTGGCCTGTTCTGTCCCCATGGTGGAAGGGAACACCCTGCTGACAGGGTCTGTGCGGGGCGCTGGCTGACTGGGGCCTCAGAGGAGGCTGATAAGCTGTATTCTAGACT
The DNA here is from genome assembly GCA_003697995.1 of Taxidea taxus jeffersonii. Taxonomy (NCBI): domain Eukaryota; kingdom Metazoa; phylum Chordata; class Mammalia; order Carnivora; family Mustelidae; genus Taxidea; species Taxidea taxus. The sequence continues at coordinate 16,416 of RCUC01173653.1, forward strand.
TCTCGTTAGCTCTGGTCTCAACAGTAATGTCAGGTGGGGCTCCCCACCGCCCCCAGCTTCTGCTCACCCCCTCCTCTTGCCAGAGTCTCTCTTAGTTTGCCTGCTGCCAGCCCAACAGAGGTGCCTCCCAAAGCGACCTCAAACCATGATGAGCCCCCGAGAGAGGCTTGGCATCTCTCGGTATCATGGAGCCCCCACTGTGACCAGAGCACTGATGGGTCCTGTGACAGGCCACAGAAACAAATGTGATGCCCTCCCAATGCCCACAGTGTGGGGGGTGGGATGGATAACCAGCCCCACTGAGGACAGGCGACCACCGGCCACTGCCTCGGGCATAATGACAGGTGCACAGCGATGGCGAGCTATGGTGGGAGGCAAGGAGCATGGGAGAAAAAGGTGAGGGAGGAAAGTGCTTTTGGGTCAGGGGTAGGCATGCACAAGGGAAGCCCGCAGGTCTGCTGAGTCAGTGTGAGAGAGTGGTGGGTGGCTGCTGGAGCCCCGAAGAGTGTGAGCGGCTGTCTCCTGACTCATCCATCCACCCACATCGCCCACTTTCCCAAGATGCAAGTGATAACACCTGGATTGGAAAAAAAAGAATGACTAGATCTCAGGTGTGTCAAACTATACACGCCAGACCGCCGAGGCCTTTGCTGCCTTCATCACTCATCTTTAACAGTCCTGGGAGCAACCAGAGAGCAGGTGGCGAAATCCTTGTGTGAGAGAGAAAATCTACAGCCAGAGGCTGGAGACTCAGAGTCAGGTGCTGGGGAGATAACCCAGTAACCCAGTTCCCAGACCTGGCTCCCGGTGCCAAGGAGACAGCCTGGAGGCAGGGTGCAGGGCTGGATGCGGAGCCAAAGAGCCCTGAACTCAGCTCAATACATAACAAGAGAAATCAACCGCATTTCTCTATAGCAGCAATGCATGATTGGAAATGGGGGGAAAGAAGTATCGTTTGTGGCAGCAGCAAAAAGTACAAAAAAATGTTAGGAATAAATCTAATAAAATACGTGTAAGATCAGTATGGCAAAACTACAAAACACAGATGAAAGAAATCAAAAAAGACCTAAATACAGGCGTGTTCCATGTTCATGAACTGGAAGGCTCAGGAAGGGGTAAGCAGGTATTTCTCCCCAACTGAGCTGTGGATTCAATGCAATTCCAATCAACATTGGAGAAATCAACAAACTAATCCTAAAATTGATATGGAAAGGCCAAGAAGTAGAATCGCCAAAACAATTTTGAAAAAGAAAGACAAAGTTAGAAGACTTATCCTACCTGATTTTGAGACTTACCACAAATCTACAGTAATTAAAACCACATGGCATTACAAAGGGGTGGATATCAACAAAGTCAAGTCCAGAAATAGAACTGTATGTACATGGTCCACTGATATTCAACGAGAGTGTGACGGCCATTCAATGGGGAAAGGGTAGCCATTTTCAGTAAATGGTGCTGGAGGAGTTGGATATCCATATGCCAAAATAGAGCTTTGATCCAAGCCTCACACCATATACAGATATTTATGCAAAACAGGTCGCAGACAAAAATGTAAAATTTAAATCTAGAAAAAGCAGAGAACTTCTTTGTGATCTTGAGTTAAGTTGAGTTAAGCAAAGACTACTTAGATATGATGCATTCATCCAAGAACCAATCGGTAAATCTGATTTCATTAAAAATAAGAACGTCTGTTCTTCGAAAGATGCTATTAAAAGAATACAATGAGAAGCCATGGACTTGGAGAAAATATTTGGAACCACATTTATGAGAAAGGACTTGTAGCTAGCATATATAAAGAACTCTCAAAACTCAATAGTAAGAAATAATAAGAAAATAAACAACCCAGTGGAAAAGAGGCAATATTAATTTGAATGGACCTCCGCCAAAGGAGATAATACAGATGGTATCCAAGCATGTGAAGAGATGCTCAACATCATTAGTTGTTAGGGAAATGCAAGTTTAAAGTGTAGTGAGCACTATTAAATACCTGTTAGAAGTACCTAAAAATGATGATATCAAATGCTGGAGAGGATGGGGAGCCATCCGAGCAAATTTACCAGGCCGCCCAGCAATTTCACTCCTAGGAACTTATTCCAGAGAAATAAAAACTCACATTTACACAAAATGTTGTAATGTTATCCAACTCACCCATACAAAGGAATGAGTGTTCGATGTCTGGGATGATGTGGGTGAAACACAATCATTGTGCTCAGTGAAAGAAGGCAGACTCAAAGGGTTACGTACTGTATGATCCATTTATATGACACCCTGGAAAGGGCAAAGGCATAGGGACTGGAAACAGGGTGGCCAGGGGTTGGGGTATGGGGAGGACCCAACTACAAAGGAATCCAGGGAAATCTTTTGAGCTGATGGAAACATTCTTTATCTTTTTTTTTTTTAACCCTAGTTAACACCTGTCACCATACATAATTATAAAGAAAAAAGTTTTTTCTTGTGATGAGGACATTTAGTATGCATTCTCCTAGCAATGTTCAGGCACATAATCCAGTATTACCAACCAGAGTCACCATGCTGCACATGGCACCCCCATGACCCATTTATTTTATAACTGGGAGGTTGTACCTTTTTTTTTTTAACTTTATTTAAACTTTATTTAAACATATAATGTAACCCCACCCCCCTCTCCCAACCCCTCTTCCCCCCACCCCCCTCAGTTTGTTTTATGACATTAAGAGTCTCTTTTGGTTTGTCTCCCTCCCGATCCCATCTTCTTTCATTTTTACTTTTCCTACCACCTTAACTCCCACCCCCATTGCATCTCCACTTCCTCATATCAGGGAGATCATGTGATAGTTGTCTTTCTCCAGTTGACTTATTTCGCTAAGCATAATACGCTCTAGTTCCATCCATGTGGTCGCAAATGGTAAGATTTCATTTCTTTTGATGGCTGCATAGTATTCCATCGTATATATATACCACATCTTCTTTATCCATTCATCTGTTGATGGACATCTAGGTTCTTTCCATAACTTGGCTATTGTGGACATTGCTGCTATAAACATTCGGGTACACGTGCCCCTTTGGATCACTACGTTTGTATCTTTAGGGTAAATACCCAGTAGTGCAATTGCTGGGTCATAAGGTAGCTCTATTTTCAATTTTTTGAGGAACCTCCATGCTGTTTTCCAGAGTGGTTGCACCAGCTTGCATTCCCACCAACAGTGTAGGAGGGTTCCCCTTTCTCCACATCCTCGCCAGCATCTGTCATTTCCTGACTTGTTCATTTTAGCCATTCTGACTGGTGTGAGGTGGTATCTCATTGTGGTTTTGATTTGTATTTCCCTGATGCCCAGTGATGTGGAGCACTTTTTCATGTGTCTGTTGGCCATCTGGATGTCTTCTTTGCAGAAATGTCTGTTCATGTCCTCTGCCCATTTCTTGATTGGATTATTTGTTCTTTGGGTGTTGAGTTTGCTAAGCTCTTTATAGATTTTGGATACTAGCCCTTTATCTGATATGTCATTTGCAAATATCTTCTCCCATTCTGTCAGTTGTCTTTTGGTTTTGTTGACTGTTTCCTTTGCTGTGCAAAAGCTTTTGATCTTGATGAAGTCCCAATAGTTCATTTTTTCCCTTGCTTCCCTTGCCTTTGGCGTTGTTCCTAGGAAGAAGTTGCTGCGGCTGAGGTCGAAGAGGTTGCTGCCTGTGTTCTCCTCAAGGATTTGGATGGATTCCTTTCTCACATTGAGGTCCTTCATCCATTTTGAGTCTATTTTCGTGTGTGGTGTAAGGAAATGGTCCGAGATTGTACCTTTTGACCCCCAAAATGCTCTGTATCTTGAATTTGGTGGTGATCACATGACTGCATGCCTTTGCCAAGGCTCTCCGAACCGACACATGGGGGGCATTTTACTCTGTGGTGACTGTACTTCGAGCGGCGCTGGAGACTGAACACCTCCAACCCACGTGACCTGGGGCAGGAGACTCAAGTCTCAGCAGCAGTTTCCTGATCTGCAAAAAGGGGGTGATGAAAAACTTACAGAAGAATCAGCTGAAGGCACGCCTCTGGGCTCTGTGTAAAAGGTCACACAAAGGATCCAGATATGTGGGCACAGGAAATTGTCCCAGAACCAGGGAAGCAGCTGGACATGCCATCCAGCCCCTTTGACAGACAGGTGACCTCCTTCCCTTGAATGAGCGCAAAAATGACGAGCTTGATAGAGACAGCCACATTGGCAGGGCACGTTGGGCAGCGTGGAGACGCCTGCCCCAGGCCCAGGCAGACATTCTGCTCTTGGCTGCTGTGTGCTACCTCTGGGCAGCAGGCTACTCATTTCTTGTGGAGACAGGAGGCAGATTTGTCCTTTTCTTCGGGGTGGAAGGGATTCACAGGCATCCCCATTCTTCCTCTGGTACTGAGTGCTTAGCATAGGGGCCCTGCCAGGAACTTGTCACACATGGGATGTCTGTATTAAGTGTGTCTTGTTATTTTCAGTGTTCCTGATGCCCTGGCATCGGGGGTCTTGCTGACCTGACCTGGGAGGGCTGGCCCCCTCCTCCAGCTAGCTGGTTCCTACAGCCAATGACTCACCAGGCAGCATGCCTTTCCTAGACAAACCACCAGTCTGGAGCCCTTAGAAGCAGCTGCTGTATCTGGCTCTCACACTCTGGGAAGCACTATTCCCCCCTGCCCTACTCATCCCGGGGCCAGGCACCAGACAGCATGGGACACTCCCTACACCGCAGAGCCCACCAGAAAGATTCAAAATGGCCAATCCTACAACTGCATACCCTGCCTTGCCCATTCCTTCTGCAGGAACCACAATAAAGGCTCTTGCCTCCTGAATGACTCTTGTGCTTCCCCATGTGGCCCTGAGTGGCATCCCAAGCCTAGGGATCTGTGAGCTAGAAGCTTCTCAATGACAGTCATTTGCATGTCTGGTGACCTACCATACCTGGTTGAAAAAGGTCCTGGGTACATTTTAAAATGGTATCTGAATAGAGATTATTATCATCAGCCCCACTTTACACAGGCGAAACCAGCCCAGAGAGGGGAAATCAAGGGTAGGGTCCCAGGGCCGGTAAGTAGGGGGCCATTCTTGGAGAGGTGGTCTGTCCGGTTCCCAAAGCTCATCCTGGCCCCGTGGACAGACACGGGGTATCATATAGGCAATGGAGCCCACCACCCGGGGTCCAGATGGAGTTCCGGGGGAGGCTGGTCTGGAGCGTGGAGCTAGAGTGCCCACCTGTAGTGAGTCCCAGCATGGCAGGCTCCTGCACTGGGCCAGATGCTTGGGGAAAACGCCACCTCCAGTACCCCTTGTCACCCTTCCGCCCTACCCAGTGAACCCTGACCTTTAGACATGGGAATCCAGTAGCTCCCCAAGGCCCAGGCCCCAGCCCAGTTTCTCCAGGTCCTCAGGGTGCCAGGACAGGAGCAGGGCGGGTCAGCCCTGAGTGTGCTTGGGCTTTTGGCTCTGCTCAGCTTCCATGCCCACACCCAGATCAGCCCCCCAGGAGACAGCAGGTAAACGGAGTCACTCATTCCAAACACAGGCCAGGCAACCAGTAAGTTTCCAAAAGTTACAGCGCAGACGATAAAATAGTGCCTCCCAGTAAAAGTCCCGTGTGCTAGATTAGCTCCCCGGGCAGGGAAAGCAAACCTCCTAGTGGCTGTTAGACGTCCCCTCCCCCAACAGCAGCCTGCACAGAGCCCACCCGTCCCCATCTGGGTTACCTTCCTGCCTTCCCCGATGCTTTAGAGGCTACAAGCTTTTCCCATCCTTGTCTCCCCGCCCCTGCCCTCCCTTGGCCTCCCCCTGCTCCCCCGGGGACTCTATGTTTCCATCCCATCCTTTCCAATCCAGAGCACAGAGGGCTTCTGTCAGCTCTCAGAGACACAGGCTCTCCCACTCTGCTCTCACACCCGCCACGCTAAGGAAGATCAATGACTCATCCACAGTCTGCCCACATGCATCACACTGGAGGCTCCTTCGGCCTCTTGGCTGCCTCTAAGGGACCAGACAGGGCAAATGAGCAGAGAGGCTGGGCCTGTGCTTGGCCAGGGGCCCTCAGAGGAGCCGGGCACATGCCTTCCTGCTGAGCCTGGGAGGGGAAGGGTCTGGAGGCCACTCCTTTCTGCCTGTCTCCGGGCCAGGAAGCAGGGAGGGAGCATGGCAGAGCCCAGGTCCAGCAGACAGCCCCAGAGGGAGAGGCTAGGAAGGATGGATCTGGGAAGCCACAGGCCAAGGAGAGAAGGCATGGGGGTGGGAGAGCATCCTCAAGTAGGAGGTTCTACCTGACTCCCAGTCTCCAAAGGGAAAGAACATTCCCAGGAAGCATATCCTTGGAGGGGGGCTGGTGAGGGGTGGGCAGGAGCTCTCCCCAGGGATCAGCACAGGGCTCAGCCAGGCCCAGGCTGCCTGGACCCAGAAGCCCAAGGCCCAGCCATTCGCCAGGGCCTCAGAACAGTGTCTCCAACTAGTGCCAGGCTCCCAGGCTGGGTCACCTGCCCTTCCATCTTCTAACGGCAGCCCTCCCAGGAGTTCCTTCCAGGAAGAGAGGGTGGTAAGCACCCCCCGTCAGATGGCATGAGCATGTGAAATCCGTGAGGAAGGCGAGCTGGACATGTACACGGAGCCATTCCAGCTGGACTCTCCTGACGGCACCCGAGAGCACCCCACGGCACCCGACAGCTCCCGGTCAGAAGGCTGCCCGGACAAATGCGAGGAGACACTCCCTCTGTCTGGCTCCCCATGGATAGAGGTGGGTCTGCCTCCTCTCCCGGCAGCCGTCTAGTGACGGGGTTGGTAAGCAGAGGCGGCGTGAGCATGAACCTGAGCAGAGGTGTGTGCTCGGCTCTGCCCTCAGTCATGGCCATGGTGGCGGGACGACAAAAGCAGCGGTGGGAGAGCCGGTGCGCACTGAAGCCGAGCGTTTCCCTGGGCCCTGGCTCCCAGTGCCCCCTGCGGCCCTGTGGGAGCGACACGGCGACCTCATTTCCCGTGGGAAAAAAAAGATCTTCAGGATGACAGTTTGCCCAAGGCTGGGGCTGAACCTGTGGTGTGCCCGGTCAGGAAGTCACAGACAGACAGGCGCATCTCCCCAGCCCGCAGGGGAAGGAGGAGGCAGTGTCGAGCCAGGGGACGCCTGGGGATGGCTCCAACAACAGAAAGGGCTTTCCATGCATCATCTGCAAAAAAAGCCAAGTGAGGGGAAGGGAGGAGAAAAGCAATAAAAGCAAAGATCAATTGTGTTGAAGACAATGTGGCAGGAAGACAGATCTTGCTGGAAATTCCTTCTGACTGGGCTCTGCCAGGATCAGAGTATTTTTCAATCCAAGATTAAGCAAAATTCTTTTCCATCATAACCTCCTACCCATCTGTGTCCAATCTCCCGCTATCATTTTTATCCCATGCACGGTTTAAAATCTATTTGCCGCTTTCTCCCTACGTGCATTAGTTGAGGACGCACCTCTCCTTTAAGGAGGGTGGAGAAGCACATGGGGCCTTGGGGGTGTGCGGAAGGAGGAAGCCTCCGGGCTGGGTCAGGGGAGCAGGGACCCTGCCTGCCGCAGGGGTGGTTGCGGCCGTGGAGCTCAGAACCTCCTGGCCTGGCTTGGGCCGAAACAGAATAGACAGGAGGAGAGAACCGAGAGCCTAGGAAGGAGCAGGAACTGAGGATGTGGAGGGCAAGCAGGCACTAGGATCACGAGGCCCTCCTGGTTCAGGGACTGGGTGGACACCGATGTTGCTGTGACTGGAGCCAGGACAGAAGCTGGACATTTGGCGGTGCTGGTGGTGCTGGTAGCAACGTTGTTGGGAATGGGAGGGAAGAGGCTCCCATCTGAGCACGTTCAGTGAGAGAGGCCAACAGCACGCACGAGGGAGGCGTGGGGGGTGGGGACTGAACTCATGAGAAGGGATGAGATCCGCCCAGGCAGAAGGCGGGACACTGGGAAGCCAGGAGGCCAAGGACAGGATTCGAGGGGATTTTGACTTTTAGGAGAAGCCAGCAACAGAGCTGGGGACCAAGAATGTAGTAAGAGAAGAGCGACCCAAGGAATAGCATCACAGAAACCACGGCAATGAGAGTGGGCAGGACCGTGGAACATCCCGGAAAAGACACACCCGCAGGATGGAAGAGCCACTAGACTTGGCAGTAGGGCCTCCTCAGAGCTGTCTCTGTGGCCTGTGTGGGTGTTGGAGGAGGAGGGAGGAGCCTCCCTACTGAGCACCGTTTCACCCACCCTCTCGAGACTCCTCAACACCGTGCAGTGCTGGGGAATGTCGCTGTCCCCTTCCTCTGTGGCGGGGCAAGGTCGGCTCAGACTGAGCTCCCTGCTGCAGGTCGCACAGCTGGGGAGGCCTCTCACTCTCTTTGTCCCTTGTGGAGGAGCATGCTCCTTTCAGACAGAAGGGGGTATGTCAGGGAGCGGGGGGGGGGGTGCCTCTGGGGGCTTTAGGAGACAGGAGGGAGCTGGGAATTGGACGCAATCACAGGAGATGAGGAGAAGCTTCTGGGAGCAGAGCTGGGGTCCTGGCTGTGGCTGAAAACCACACATCGGGTGCTGGAGCCCTTGACATTGTTGTCGGGGTGATGCAGAGCTACCGCCTCCCAGAGAGGGTAGTGCCCACACTGGGGTCTTCAGACACTGGGTCCTTCTCTGTGCTAAGCAGCTCAGCTGGGTGACAGCTGTGGTTCATGAGGCTGAACCACAGCCTCATGGACTTCAGTGGGACCCACACACAGGACAGTGTCCTGAGCTCTGCATCTGAGGTCTGTGAAGTTCACTCAAAGCCATGCCCTTGGCACAAATGTGGATGAGTCAATTCCTACTTGTCTCAGATGGAAATCAGGCTCAAGATGCAGCTTGACTGACAACAGATCACCTTGCAACGGGCAAGCGTCCCCCATCGCATCATGGGGGGCATCAGAGTCTCTGCTTGAAATTGGATTTCTCAAGGGGGTCTGCCTTTAACAGCCATGGGAAGGGAGGCCAGGCTTTGGAGGTGCCCTTTAGAGGAAACCCTGAGGGAGGCACAGTGCAACCCTGGGGTGCCAGAGACGTGTGCAGCCCGGAACCTCGGAATGAACGGACTTCATGCATGCAGAGAGAAGCGCGAAACCACCCGGGATGGAACCGGACCACCAGATAAGCCCCACATTTCTGATCAGACAGTGAGAAACACGTGCAGCCGGAGGGCTGGAGCAGATAGGAGTGGCTGGCAGGGCAGCCCCCGCTGAGCTCTGGGGGAAGTCAGTGGGTAGAGAGGGTACCCCAAAGTTGCTTTGGACACCCTGAGGCATGGGGGCTGGGGGTGAGTGTGCAGTCAGCTCTGCGTGCCTCTGGACCACCGTGGCCAGGCACCCTGGGAGCACTTCTCCACGTGGCTCAGAGCTGGCTAGGCTTCACCAGCCCCTGTCCCTCTAGTGTGCGCTTCTCCTGCTGGCTCACCCAACGGGGAGTGCAGAACAGCCTCTCAAGACCCTTCCCAGCCTGTCTGGTTCCCCTCACTTGAAGTCCTGGCAGGCAGGCCGGAAATTTAAATGTCCCAAACTTGCCTGTGGAGAGGCTAGGCAAACAGCAAGACCAAAATAAACATATTCGAGTTGAAACGTAAAACACCTAAAGCAAATGTCTGTGCAGCTTTATTTGTTCTGGAAATACTACTTGCTGCTGTCCAGCTAAAATCACGGCTCATGCAAGAGCACGCAGGGTGGGGGTGGTGCAGTCCGACGAGAGCGGGAGCGGGGCTTCTTTCACCAGCTGAAGCCCACGGCTGGACGGATGCCTCCTGCAGCCAGAGCTCAAGCCTGTGAGTCCTGGGCTCATCTGCCAGACCCGGCTGACCTGTCCCAAGACAGAGCACTGACCTGTGAGGGGAGACAGAATCCCACTCTGGCTGGGGAAGGGATCACAGGCGTCCCTGAGCTTTTCCATCCCTTGACACTTCATGTTTCCTCAGAAACGACTTGACCCCACACTGCTCCATCCATCCCCTCTGGATGCAACATCAGGAGCTACATGGCAGGTCTGGGACTCTGCCAAGTGTGCAGAGAAGGCTGGGGGCTGGCAGGACCAGCCTCTCACTGGTTCTTACCCCAGGGCTGCTCTGCGTGGGTGTGAGCCAGCCCTGGCCTCTTGACCTTGGAGCAAACCTTTTCCATACCTGAAGAAGCCAACAAGCAGCTGTCCAGGGGCCGCCCAGTCCCGACAGGCTATAGAGTAGCCTTCTGGCCAGCCTGCCTCACACCCAGGCCCGGGGCGGGGGGTCCCATCAGGCTCTGAATTGGAAATTAAGGCCGTAGCCTCCAAGGGAAAAGAGGCAGGCACGGGTCCCGTTGAGTATGACCCCCACTGCGAAGGAAGTCCCTTCTCCACACAAAGGCAGCTTGGCCTCAGATGTCCTCTCAAGTCCTCAGAATGGCCTTCGGAAGGGGGCATCGCCCCACTAAACAGAGGGGGCATAGACCTCCTTGGGAAGGCTGCAGTCTAGGGAGGAAGGCAGGCGTCTGCAGGGGGCGGGGAAGAGGGTGCTCCCAGAGCAGAGGACAAGCCCACTGAAGGTTCCTGCCCGAAGCTGATCCCCAGAGCCGCGCCCCTGTCCCTCCTGATTAACAACCATGCCGCATCCCAGTCACATGCCGAAGTCATTTTGAGTTTTATGGTCTGTGATTTAGTACACCTAGACTCGACGATCTCTATCCTAATTAAATTAACAAAAAATTAAGAGTGACAAAATGGCAAGGATTTACTGATTTATCTAATGTGTGCCCTTGCTACTTAGATGGGTACAAACTCCTTTTAACTGTGAGTAAAATAAAAACGACCATCAGGCATTTGAGCTTCTCCTTGGCCAAAAATTTAGCAATGGGTTCAGAGGAGGCCCTCTAAGGCCAGCACGTCCCCTGTACCGATCTCACATACAGCGCGGCGCCCACGGGGCCGCCTGGTGGAGGGCATAGGGCAACCACCGGCCCCAGGCACTCAGCATCCACACCCAGTGAGGTCTGCAGCCCTTGAGGGCCCCGGCCACTCCCAGAGCTCCGTGAGAAGCAGCGAGTCCCACTGCATGGTGGATGAATGGAGCCACGGCCAGGCTTTCCAGCTGTTGTCCCGGGTGCCCACACCCTGCATCGAAGCCTGCATCGAAAGGGAAGCGGCAGCTTCCCCATGACCCCTCTGCCTTCCCAGAGTGGCCTCACGTGGGCAGTTGGGGGGCAGCTCGGGGGAGAGCTCCATGCGGTCCTCTGCCGCACAGACCTCTCGAGCCACCGCACCCAGGCTGCCCCGAGGCCCCTCTGGACCCACACACTCCCTGCTGTGCTGGTAGGTCTCTGTGTTCCTCTCTGTACCCCCAGCATGGATGGTAATGGCCGGGTTGTGGGGGGAATTCATCCCCTTTGATCATCAGTATCTCCATCCTCCTCATCCTCATTGTCATTGTCATCCATGTCACCATCACCATCGTCAGCATCACCACCACCCCCTCCCCTCCTCCTCCTCAATGCCATCGGTAGTAGTGTCACTAACATCCCTGCCCTCCTGAGCCCGCGCTCATGCAGCCCGGGCCATGGGTTGTTCTAAATGCTTCAAGAGCAGTAGCTCACCTCAACGCTCTCAACAAGTCCGGGAAGTAGGTCGACTATCATTTGCCCTCATTTTACAGATGAGAAGACTGAGGCACATGGAGACAGGTTACATGCTAATAAGAGACAGAAGCAGGATTTTCACCAGTTTGAAGCTGTCTCTAGAGTCCACGTTCCGGATCATTATCCTACACTGTGCTGAGTGTGGGTACGGATAAACGTTCGGTAGCTGTCAGGGAGCCCTGGGGAATAAAGGTGCTTCTACTATTTATACTTGGCAACAATATCCGTCTTGACCCTCCTCCTTCATTTCCTGTGGCAAAGATCTCTGTCTGTCAGCGAAGTGGGGTTGGGACCCACGCTCTCTAGGCCTCGTGCTATGTCACTCGTAAGTCAGCATGCTCTTGTTCTGTGACGATGCGATGATCATGCTTCTGACCCCCATGGAACACCCAGCTCCATATGATGGTCTGTCTGTGGATCACGTCTGTACGTTCCTGCGTGAGCCCTGTGTATATATATATATAAAATATAGAAATTCCTAGGTCTGTGTGTCCATGTCCATGTGTCCATACGTCCGTGTGTGTGTTTAGATAATAAATCATTGTGACAAAGTGACACTTTAGGTGTCAAATGTTTAATACTTTAGGTCAAATGTTTCCTTTCATCTTTCCCACAGGCAGGAAGGTGCATAAATGTACAGAGAAACAAGAGAGCACTGGATTGGGCATGTGAGTGATGGTCCAAGTTCTTGGACCAGCCTCGCTACTGCGGGGCAAGAACACCTATGCACTGGGTTGTTATGGAACACAAACGTGTCGAGGTGTAAAGACAGGCTGTGTAAGCTAGGGGGTGTAAAAGAGATGATCTGGTTTACCAGCTCCCCAGAGGAATTTACCAGTTGCCCTAGTGGTGGAGCCTGGCCTCAAACTGAGGAGCCAGGGGTTGTGCCTGTCCTGGGGAGTGATGGTAGCTCTCACCATTTTCCTGGCCCTGTCTACACCTGGGCCTACACTATGCACTATAGAGTGACCGTCTCATGTACCCTGCACAACGGGCCTACCAAGTACCTGGTTTCACCCATGATCTTCTGAAGGCAGATCCTAATTCAGCTAAGGCAAACAACCAGCCTGCATAGAGAGCTCAATGGCAGAGACAGCTTCTACACCCCTTTACCCAAAGTCTTCTTCTTGGAGTACTAGTTGGTTCTGAGGCCACCCAGAAGAAAGACTGTATTTCCCAGCATCTCCTGCAGTTATGTGTGGCTGTAACGGAGTTATGGCCAATAGGATATAGGCAGAAATGTTCTTCTCCCCTTTCTTGCTGCTGGAATGCAGGCACTATGGCTTGAGCTCAAACAGCCATCTTGTGCCATGAGGCAGAAGCTGCATAATGAGAATGGTGATGTTACTATGGGAAGCTGGGACCCTGATCAGCCACCAGCTGCCATGCTGGCTCTGGATCCCCTAACCAATTTTGCCAAGGCAGAGAAATCAAACTATCCTAGTTAAGCTACTGCCGTTTGGGGGTTTGGGTCACTTGCATTCCATTCTAATATAGTCTGACTCCAGAGCACATTTTCTTAACCACTTTCCTTAGAAAGCAGCCAGTCTTCATCAACCTTCCAAGACCCTAGGATGTTCTGATGAACCCTGGGCACAGTGTCTGGTCCAGACGAATGCTCAACCCATGCTAACCAGCCCCTGTTTCCCTTGTTCTATGACTCCTGCTGTTGCTGGCTGCAAACACGTGGGACTCTGACAGCTTTGCTCAGCAATTCAGAATGACCTGACCAACCAGGTGGGTGGGCAAGGCTGTTGCCAGAAAGTCTTCGAACTACTTGTACAAGCATGTATCCACGCCAGAGTCTTACTTAGGCACAATGGAATTAGGCTATAAAGAGGCCAAATTTCGGTTCAGCAGCCGCACTGGAAGGGCAGCCAGAGCGCAGTGAAATCCGATCTACCCAGACAACCTTTTTGAGGACACCCAAGGGGAGGGACACACCAGCCTGACGGACAGTCACTTTCTGAGCTTGCAGGAAAACCAACCCCATGGTCTCTTGGGAAATCCTTTTGCAAGAGCCATATTTGCATATAAATAATAGACATGTCGAAACATGTGATGTCTGGATTCTGGTATTCATCCTAAGGGCTGGATGCACCATTTGTAATAATTTCTTCAAATTCTAGAGAAGCTCTTGCAGACTGTCCTGAGCACTGGCATGGAGTAATTAATTAAATTGCCATTATATTTCCCGAAGCGGTGACGGCTGATTAAGAATTGCCTCTCCCACGCTCGCTTTGGCGGTCCTGTTTCAGTCTGGCTGAGGCCTCGCGGCGTCTGTGCTGGAGAACACGGGCGCACAGATGCAGGCGGGACTTTCTGGCTCCCCGAGGTTGTGGGGTTTGAGAATTGAAAAACAAGGAAGAGGAGGTAAGGAGAGGCAGTGGCTCAGACTGAAAGATCAAAGTGAGGAGTCAGAGGCAGAGAGAGTTACGAAGTTCAATGCCCTTTCAATCCTGCCTGCTGGTCCAAGTGGCCACTGCCCTTGCCTTCGGGGAATTCTGCTGGTGGAGAGGCACCGAGGTGCCCCAGAATGCCCCGAGACCCCAACGAGAAGAAGACCCATAGAGACAGCGCTTTGTTTTACATTTCCTGGGCACAACACCCACGGCCGTCTCTGCCACCAGCTTGAAATACGAGACCCCGGTGTTTGTTCTGGGATCCCCAGATTTCAATGATACCAGGGAAGAAACATTCCTGAAGGAAAGGAATCCCTGCAGATAATGGTCCCTCATGATGGGTCTCCAATTGTAATAAAAATATAACTTGAACGTTAAAGGTGAATTTCAATTAAGGATTCCATCACATATTTTGCTCCAAAAGCACAACCTTACTTCACTGCCAACAGTGAGTCTCCCGTGACATCTCTTTGAAAACCAACTATTTTTGAAAGCCAAGTTAGAAAAACACAGGTGCTCTAGGGTATAAAGAAAGCGGCATTGTGTATAAAATGTAATACTGAGAGGTAGATCTTGGTATACTGACATTATAAAACCCAGGTAGCAATGGGAAACAATATTTTTAACAAAGGTGGCAAGCATAAATGCCAAAGCTTCGGGCAAATTTATGGAGTCTGTCATGCAATGTGGCATTTCACCACCAGGGTGCTGAAGAGAGCTGGGTGAGGGGGGCGCCTGGGGGGGGCCCCCAAGGCAGGCAAACCCCTGGCAGAACACCTGTGCGGGGCGGAGAGCGGGGGGCCTCCGGGGAGCCCGTGGGGGACATGAGCTCGGGAAGAGCGGGAATAAAGTTCTGCCAGGAAACTAGACCTTGGCCCCACGGCTCCTCGTCTGAACACCTCTGGAGCCCACGAGCCCTCCCGTGCAGTTTAGCGCTGACGCGGGCTCTGATCTCTTTCGATGGAGATAAAATCCCCGCAGCACAAAACTCACCCTTTGGAAGTGTGCGATTTTGTATGCCAGCGAGGTGGTTTCAGGACACATTCAGCACCCCAAAAGGAAACCTCGCACCCATCTAGGAAGAGGTTGCCCCCCGTGTCCCCTCCCCAAGGCAGCCCCAGCTGTCCTGGGGATTTACCTATTTTAGATGGTTCACAGATAGGGCACCACACACCGTGACCTCTGTGCCTGGCTTGCTTCATTCAGGGTCGTGCTTCTGAGGCTCATCTGTGTTGTAGCTCATGTCCGCACCTCATTTCCCTCTACGAATGGAGAATATTCCACTCCCAGGAGGTACAACGTTTGTGTATCTGTTCTTCAGCTTCGGGACATTTAGGTGGCTTCCTCCTTCTGGCTGTCTTAACTGTTTAATGTGGCTTTGCTCCCTTTCCTGAAATCAGGCTCTCTCTGGCAGGGCAAAGGGGATCAGTTCCAGCCAAGCTGACCAAGCTTCATCTGCTGCAGGATTCAATGATGGGGACGTGCTAACGTGGACCCAGCGCCTTCCCAGGATTTATTCCCACCCTCGCCCCGTGATGTCACACTCATAAAAGTTGAGGGGATCTCCTCTAACACCCACTTCCAACATAGGCTCGGGTGTGTGTAAGCCAGACAAACTTTCTCTGCAGAAGGTCGGAGAGCGTATCTCCAACATGAGGGTCTGTTAATTGCTATCTCCCCAAGGCCTTGCACTTTCTAAGTCCTTAAAAATTTTCCAAATGAATGAACTCTTGGAGTTTTTCAGGTCTCTCCTGGGGTGGTGGGTATAAAGAGGAGAGGTGGATGAGCCAGGACAGCTCACACTTCCTTGTGAGCCGGCCAGCCCGGTGCTCTCCACATGCTGGGGTTGGGATAGGGACTTGCTGGCAGCAGAATCCTCTTCAGAAGGGCCAGGCAGCGGGGGGCCAGCACCTGCAGACTGGTCCAAATCCATCGTCCAATCTGTGATCTCAGTCACGACAGCCTCTGACATGGGCTCGGGATGAAGTAGCCGAGCAGCCCCCACAGAGAGGTGGTTTTGCGTCCGTGGCAGGGGAGGCGCAAACGATAACCAGTATCGGGCACACCATGCATTGGCTTCAGTCTCCAGGCCAAGAAAAGTCCCAAGTCCAGAGCACAGAGGGTGTTTACCATCAGGAGGACCTGGAGTCCAGTCCTAGTCCCATGATCCCCCAGGAACCGGCCCTCGGGCTATGACGTTTTCCACCGCTGGCCTGGGCTATAAAGCAGGTACACTAATTCCAACCCCTTAGGAGGGTAGTGTCATTGAGGAGGAAGGGCCCCATGTCTTACTGGCACAGAAGGATTGTCACTCGGGCATGCTGCCTGCCTCTATCAGACGCTGTTTTTGTTGAATACTTCCAGGTTCTGGGCCAGGGTCACCAAGACAACAGCACATCCCAGCTCAGGCTGAGCGCATTCTCCTCCTGAACTCCCTGAGCTAGCTAGCTTCCTTCTAGAAGGTGAGGCCTGAATGCAATGCAGGGTTTCTGCTTAGAGGCTCCCGAGGCAGACAGGCGACTGTCAAGAGCAGACGAGCACGGGGCTAGCACAGTAGAGGCGCTTGCGTTCCCCTTGGCCCACCCTCAGCCAGGTGGTAGAAGGAGCAAAAGCAAATAGATTCATAATCAAATAAACAAAGAGCTGTGTTCTTACTCTTCATACTTCTGCAATTTGAAACATTTCTAGACTGAGGTGGCCACGATGCTGGAAATAAATGAGACCCAGGGGAGACCTTGGGTGACCTTGAAATATTTATTCAACCTCCCCATTAGTGTTTTAAAAGCTGAGGACCCAGGGGTTCTCAGGCCAAGGTAGGCAAGGGGGAGAGGCAGCTGGGAGGCCCCTCGGTAGGGCTGCTCCCCGCAGGAAGGGCCGACAGGGGATGGCAGAAGGTGGTCACTGCCTTTGACTGCTCCATTCTGTCGCCCCCCCACCCCTGCCGCATCCCTCCCTGCAGCGGTCCCCAGATGCTCTGTCTTTGCCATCAAAGGGGGACTTAGAGCTCACTCCATAAGCTTCTATATTTGCATTAATCAATGGAAAGGCCGTGATGGTGGGAAATACCTGATTCACAAATTCACAAACAAACCTGCCTCTCGTGTGTCTTGCCTGGGACCGGGTGCCCGTTGTTTAAGGGGATTCAGGCCGGTGAGACGGCGCCAGGTCTGTGCAGGGAAACACCCAGCCCACCACCGCTTGGGGAGGGGAGATGTATCATGATGGCTGAACACCTCACCTGTCCCCACCGCCACTGGTCCATGGCTGGCCTCTTCCTTCCTCTGCCAACACACTTAACTATGTGTGTCTGCCTCAGACCCCCAGCGGCGGCCAGGAAGTTAAGGGCAGGTTGCCACCGCAGCAATTAGTCTTTGAAAACAGGTTGTTGCTTCCTCTGGGTAAGGTGACCTGAATCCCCCGTTGCAGCCGGGGGCTGTGACTGGTGGTGGGGAGAGGGCTGTGGGGTGGCCCCCAGGACCAGGCTGAGTGCCTCTCTCGCAGAAGGTCATCTTGGCTTTCTCGGTGCTCCAGTGAAAATGACTCAGGCCAGAGACTCCTTGGTCACCTGCTTCTAGAACCCTTCAGTAGCACACAGCTCCAGCAAGCATCGCTCCTCCTCTAGCCCACCTGGCCGGGCTGCGGCCTCCTGCCAGTTGTTTTAGCATGAATAGTGGCCTAGTGCCTGGGCCCAGAGGCCTCCCTTCCCCTCCTCGAAGCCCCGTTCGCCCCGCTTCTGGTGAGCACGCGTGCCCGTCACTCCCTTCCCTGCCATACAGTGACTTTTACAGGCTCCTCCTGCAGCTGTTGCACCAGCACGCTACAAGTCTCCAGGGCCACTGCCTCGTTTCAGGAAATGCCGGAAGACGTCTTGAGC
This sequence comes from Taxidea taxus jeffersonii, assembly GCA_003697995.1. Classification (NCBI taxonomy): domain Eukaryota; kingdom Metazoa; phylum Chordata; class Mammalia; order Carnivora; family Mustelidae; genus Taxidea; species Taxidea taxus. Next base: position 34,308 of record RCUC01173653.1, read on the forward strand.
CTTCTTCCCTCCACCCAAGCGAGGCTGAGATGCAGCAAATTGCATCTGTGTTTGGGAGAAGCGGCCACCCAGGACCTTTTTGTCATTGTCCACAGGCCCCCTCCTTCTTGCTCCCTGCCTGCCCCCGCCCCCTTAGCCGCACGGCCTGGGTTCCCCAGGGATCACAACCATCCCCTTTGTGTGGGACGTGGCCATCCCTCTGTTTCCGGTTTGAGGCTATGACTCCGCTTTTGCCCGCTCTCAGCAGGCGGCGAATGTTCCAATATGGAGAAAACAATGCAAGGCAAACGCACACATGATCACAACTTGGCGCCACAGCTGTGGTCTGGGATAAAGGCTCGGCGGAAGAAGGAGCGGTTCGGGCAGGGCGCTCTCTCGCTGCGGGTGCTGGGGTGCTGGGACGGCGGTTTTCCTCCAGGGACTCGGCTGCTTCCCAGCAGTTTGTCAGTGACACGTGCTCAGGCTGGGCTGCCACCGGGGGCTGCAGCTGCGGGCGCGGGCCAGGAGGCGGACTCTGGGGCCTTCTTCCTCCGCAGGGTCACCGGCCAGGACCCCTGCCCACTCTTCTTGCCTCTGCCCTGCCCAGAGCCGCCGGCTATCCCTGTTCATCCCATCTGTGGGAGAGTTCTTTATTACCCAAGGAAATTGAGGATGTCCAATAGTGAGGGGGGAATAAATCATTGTTCTCCGCTAAATGGAGTAGTGCAGATCTGCTGAAAACGCTGCCTTTTATCAGCAGTGCAAATAATGAAGATTCCATGCGCTGAGAACAATGAAATGAGCCACCGCACTATTGATGGGGTATTTGCACAACTCTGTGAGTTATGTTTCAAAACCAGGCTCTATTAAAGATGCAGAACCTTTTTCAGAAGCAAAAAGACTAATATTGCTCTCCAAATAATTTATAAGTTTCCCCACAAGGCAACAAAGCAAAGTTGTCTGGAAGCAGGCGATGGTTGTTTTGGGTTTCCTGCTGCCTCCCGGCTCCTCGGCTCTGCTGGGCTCTGGGTGGTTCTGGACGCCCCACGCTTCCTTCCCCCTGTGCGGGGGAGGTTCCAGCCCCGGTGAGGGGCGGTGGGTGGAGGCCGAGCATTCCTGCCCGCCTGCCTGAGGGCTGTGTCCACACCTGGGCCTCACTCTACTCAACAGCAGCCAACTCGGGTCACAGAGTATGAGGAGAACCGATACTAGATCAACCAACCTCACTCAGGAGCGGGTGTCTTCCTGATGTCACGGCTTTGGCACAGCTCCTCAGCCCCAGTGATTTTGCTCCCAGCGCATTTGGTACAGTCTGGAGACATTTCTGGTTGTCACACTTGGCCTGGAGGACTTGCCACTGGATAGCAGGACTCCCGTGGGTGGAGCCAGGGATGGTCCCCAACATCCTATAATGCACAGGGCAGCCCCACAGCAAAGAATGGCCTGGTCCCCAACACGAGGGCCACGGTGGAGAAAGTCCGGGTTAGCGCATCCCTCTTTCATTGCCCGCTGCTGGCCAAGCGCGGGTGCAGGGAGCCAGCAAGGACCTAAGGCATGTCCATCTGGGACCCTGGGCTGGTGCTGAAGCTCTGGAGCCTTTACAGCCCAAGAAGATCCACCACGCTGCCCAGGGCCACGTTGGGGGCCCTTCCAGCAGCATGAGGGCACAGCCACCGAACAGCCTCGTGGGGTGGCGGCTGAGAGGACGGGCTCTGGACAGTGTTTCGGGGGGTCCGGCTCAGGCCCCGCTGCCGACGGGCTCTGGGACCTGAAGCTGCTCGTTGAGTCGGCCCGAGCTTCCTTCCCACACACCGGCTGGCGTGGGCCCCGAACGGGCTCTCACACGCGAAGGAGGCACTCAGAGCGGCCGGCCCGTGCGAGCACTCAGTAGCTCGGCCTGTCATCGTTATTAGCACTGACGGTGATGGCAGTGACGGAGAAACACAGAGACGTGCTCACCCATAAGCATGTGGTCTAAGTAAGACCACGTTCCACCTCTGGCCCCTCGGAAACGAGCGTGCGACAGAGCCCGACCCGGACAGAGGTGCCCCTGCTACTAGGTGGTGGGCTAGGAGGTAGGCGTCTGGATCTTTGCTGTCTTTTGAGGGAGAAATAAAAAGCTAATAACAGAACATAAAACAAAAATACCGTAAACACACCGGCAGGAATCTTCACTAAAAAAAAATCAGCATTTTTTCGTCTTATAATGAGTTTTTGGTCTCACCCGGATTTGTGTTGCTTGGCATCGGGCAGGTCTATCGTCCCCACCAAGAGCCCACAGTGGCCTAACCAGTATTACAGGGGGAGAGCGGCTGGTGAAGCAGGGGAGAGGCTAGGCCAGTGCAAGGATTGGCCTGGCGGTGGTTAAAGATGCAGGGAGACTGGGAGGGATTTAAGATAGGACAGTGGCCGCCCCCCAGCAGCCTCGGCTGCAGTGGACCCGGGGCTCCAGAAGCTGCGGGAAGAAAACCACACTGCCGGCAGCGGACACCTCGGGCACAGGCCAGAGCAGGGGGCCCTCGGCAAAGAAGAGAGGACTTCCCTGGACTGGCAGCTGAGGTCTGGTCAAAGGTGTGGAAGGAACCGGGTGGCCTCCGGGGGGGGGGGGGTCTTGTGGGTCTCCACCACGGGCTGGTTGTAGGACTGAAGAGGACACAAACTGTTCCTACACCGCAGATGCCACGAGGCGCCAGGAGCAGCAGCCCGACCCTGGGTGTGACAACCAAAAATGCTTCCAGGCATTGCCAGATATCTGTGTGGGGTAAAACCACTCCCCTAGGGGGAAACCCACAGAGCCAGAGGCTGTCCAGGCCTTCTTCAGCCCTCAGAAGTGACCACCACGGAAACGGATTCCTATTTCCAATGGAGTTTGGAGATGCTAGCGGATTTCTGCAGGAGACCCGACAAAGGCAGGGACTATTCCCAGAGAATTCTGGAGACTTTTCCAGCCCCAGAAACAACACAGGGGGTGTGGTAAGGGTGACCAGGAGATGTTAAAAGATGGGAGAGTGGAGCACACAGAGCCCGGGACCCCAGCACCTGGAACAAGGAAAACTGAGTGGCGGCACGGACAACAGGTGTTGAAGATGCACACGTAGAGTTGGAATACATTTTTGATGAAATTTAAGAATGGAAAATTGGCATAATTTCTCCCCTGATATGTTAATCCGTGTGGCATGTGATTTTAAACATAGATGAGCAAACACATTCATAAATAGCAAAGAGCCCAGCCACGTCGAGTGTGAGAGCCCCTTCCCGACCACGCTTTGCTTTCTCACTCGGCAATCTGTTAATCCCGGCACAGTAACACGTGTCAGTGAAGAACAGTCCGCGGGACACAAAATGTTAAAAGCGTTTCCAGTAATGTGAGTTCCCTCGAATCCGACCTGGATCATAATGGATTGTTTTACTCCATTTCTGGATATGCATGTTTCTTACGTGTATTTTAAAACCCTTGGGTTCAAATGTACCTTATTACATTTTAAAGTCTTTGGGTTGTAGCAGAAAAATGTTCTGCGCTATAAAACATGGAGCATAGTTGAGGTTTGATGGGTTTGCTTCTATTTTCTACCCCACAAAACACTTTCTAAATGCCATTAAAATTTAGCATACACCATAATAACCAAGCTGCCTTTGTTCCATGTTTAAGTCAATTGGTTTCTGAGTTTTATTTCTTTCATATACATCAAATCAAATAAAGTCGTTGCTGCAGCCAGAGGTGAGGAATGCGACGCGGTCCTCGTGGACCAGGCCCTGCCGCCCCCCGGAGGGCTGGTTGGGGGCTGTGGCTGCTGGGGGCCCAGGGAGGAGAGGATAAGAGTGAGGACAACTTGTGGGTGGTGTCAGAAGTTAGGGTGCCCTCACCGCCCCTCCATTCTGCAGGTGGTGCCAGGAGCGAGCCTGGTCTTGTGGCTGTCCCCTGCCTTCCCACTCATGGATGCTGATGTTAGTGGAAAGAGCACCAATCCGGAGGCTCAAGTTCAAGTCTCAACTCGGTCCTTCTGACCCTTACCTTACCTGGGCAGCCTTGTGCCCAGGGCTCGGGTCAGCTGTGCTTGGATGCATCCTGGCTTCCAACCAAGGCCAGAATGACAAAGAGGAGTCCTGCCTCTGCTCCTGGGCCCCAGGCCGAGGGTCCAGTGCAGACATCTCTCACCAAGGATTCCAACCCCCTTCTCCAGGTTCCCGTGACAGCGGTAGAGGAGGGGGAGGGAGAAACTCACCCGGCCCGGGACCTGCTGGAACCCCCTTGGGCACCTGTACTTCCACATTCTGCCCCTTCTAATCTTGGGCAACATGTCTGTTTTGACTGAATGGCCCCAAAGCAGAAGCAAACATAGAGGAGGGGGAGGTGTCATGTCCAAATGCAGTGTGACCGTCGTGGTGTGCTGGGAGGTCGGGAGAACGGAGTGGTGGGGGCATGGGATTTACAGTGGGGCAGCTCCGGCCCAGCCCAGGCCTGTGTCTGACCGGCTGGAAGCTCGGGCGGATGCTTCTCACTTCCTGCTCGCCCGGTCATTGGACAGAAGAGCGCCGAGTGCCTGCATGGGCTAGCTACACTGCTGGGCACCGAGGCAAAGACGGTATGTGTGACAAGTGCCACCACAGGTAGGTGGCCCGAGAGGACCCAGCAGGAGCCCCTGTCCTCGTGGGGGGCTGAGGGGGCTGCAAAGGCTTTGCCAGCTCATCCATCAGATGGGCCTGGAAAGCTGCTTCGTGGGTCAGCTGTCTGGACCCAGTGAGACGAGGGTCTGGGCTGGGGTGAGCCCTCCGTGAACAGAGTCTACTGCAGTGTTGGCACCCAGGGCCCTAGATGTGGTCCAACTCTTCTCCTTGTACTGGCCCAGGATCGGGGGACAACAGCAGAGGGCAGAGTGCCATGGGCCTCCCGGTGTCTCCCCGCGGGGCCCATCTGGGGGCTGCCCAGAGCCGGCCGGGTGCTCAGCCCCAGCCACTGGGTCGGCCTCGCCAGAGGACTGCGCGGCTGCCCTAACGTGTTATGATGGAAAGGAAGCACAAATAAACATAATAAATCTGGCGGAACGGTCATTATGATGTAGAGTCTGAAGCCGAGCTGGGACGGGGGCAGTCGGGTCCCTTTATGTCAAGGGAGCTTAGAGCTAGCTCTTCCGTTTTACCTGGGGCTCTGTTCTTTACAGCAAATTGGCCCTTTCGCTCTGAAAGAAATAATTACTCTCCGAGGAGAAGAGCGCTGGCCATGAATGCTGATATGACACACAATGTCACCTTGCCAGTCAGGAGCGCTCCAGCTCCTTGGCTTGGGTCCTGTCCAACTCCCCGTTTCTGTCTCATAATGGAGGTCACCTCTCTATAGAATTTGTTGATGATCTCCAAAATGACAAGTAAGAAAGGTCCTGTCAGCAGGATTTTTTTTTTTTTTTAAGAGGAAAGAATGGCCCAGAGATGAAGAAGCAGGCGTGGGGGTGAGGACAAGGGAAGGGACCCAGAGACGAGGACAGAGGTCAGACTTTGCATAACCAGAAGCGAGATGACTGTGAAACTCAATCAAAAACCAGCTCTGGAACCAGTGACCCAGACGGATGGGTCGTATCAGAAACAGGGTGCTGCCCCTAGTCCGTCCCGGGGAGGGAGGCTACAAAGGGCAGCCCGGCTGGCGGGTCTCTTGTTGGCACAGGAGGCCGGCACTGGCGGCTCTGTTGCCCGTTGTCTGGGTGCCTTCATTGTGGATACGGACGCTTGGATGCCAGCCTGCCCGCAGAGATGCCCGTGTCCACAGCCGCACCCCTGAGCACCAGCGGGGAGGGAATCAGCTCTCTGCAGGCCGAGAACATTGACTTCCTCACCGTAGCTCATTTGCGGAGCAGGGAAATCTTGGCCCTGCAGCTGTAAATAATTCCATCTGCGGAGAGTCCAGAAAAGAATTCCAGCCGCGTGTGCACCCGAGCAGTGCCTGTGGTGGGGGCCACGGAGCTGTTCCCGGCTCTCGCCAAGGTGTAGGAGCAGCAGCAGCCCCTGGAGAGGAGGGGATGGCTTTCCCAACTGGCTCTCACCAGCCGGGGACAGGCATTTCCTTCCTCCGTCCGTCGTAACCCCCAAGCAGACTTAGCCACGCAGTCTTGGGTCAGGGGAGCTAGCCAAGAACAAAAGGAAGCAAGGAAGGAAGGTAGGCATGCTACCATTTACCAAGGAGGAAGCATTTGGCCCGGGAGAACCAGATGTGCCAAAAACATGGCCTCAGCCCTAAAGAAGTCCTAAGCTCCCCTCTCGTAAGAATCGCTCCCCATCCCCAGTCAGTTTCCTGGGTGATGCTGCTCACTCTGCCGTCTATCAAACACTTTCTGAGCCCCGCATGCTGACAGCTGTGCTGAGCCCACCAGAATCACAGCAAATAGGGGCCTGGAGGGGAAAGCACGTGGTGAGCTGAGCACGTGAAGGGGTGTGTGAGCCCCACAGAGCCTCGGAAAGTCAGACCAGGGAAGCCAGACACTGTAGTGCAAGGTGGGAGTGCCAGGAAGAGGAGCAGTGTTTTCCATCGCTCCCCCTGCCCCGGGGACCTGACCTCCCTCCGGGAAGGCTAAGCCAGCTACCCTGGGCTCACCAGTCAATGCCAAGGCCAAATTCCAGAGTATCTGGTGAGCTTTCCCAGAATGGTCTTGCTGGCAAATCACTCCAGAGCTGGCTCAAAGCAGCGACAAGGGAAGCCGCCGCCGGGGCCTGGCTGAGCATCTTACGTCCCGTCGGCGCACAAAACCACAGCCTTATGAGGGACCCAAGGGAGAAGGGGAAAAGGGTGCCATCCTGCCCAGATGGCATCAGAAGGGGGTCCGGCATCCCAGCCCCTGTGGGACTTCCCTCTGCTGACCAACCCAGATAGGGCCATACCTGGGCATTAGGCCCTGGGAGAGAAGCTTTTCTGCACATTTAGACTTCTAGAAACATTAAAAAAATATAGAAAGGTTTGAAATTATTTTTTAAATATGAACAGGAGGTTTTAATCAGAACAGGAGAGAAGAATTCCTTTCTAGTAATAGCCTAGTAATAGCACTTCCGAAAGTAATGAGATTTCGGTATTCAACAATAAAATGTGATCTATTCAGGATTTGAGGAAATAAAACTCTAGAGATAATTTTTTGGGTGATTTTCAGATGCCTGAGTTGGTGTTACAGGTTCACCATTAAACCCACTCACAGGAGGGGGCAGCAAAGTGCCTGAGGCCAGGCCTCCTTATAGAGTGTGGAAGGCAGCGTCCACTGAGGGCCTACTTTCCTGAGACCCGTGGGGACCATGGCCCCCTACCCCTGGGCCAGTCCTTGTGGAGCGCCAAGATGTCACTATTGCTCCCTCAGTTCAGAGCCCCGGAGGTCAACGTCTGGGATGACTCACAGTCTTCCATTCTTAGCCACACGCAGACTGGGGGGTCACTCACGACAGACCTCACCACCACCACCAGCACTGGACCGATGGGAGACTCATGGTTTGCTGGGTGGCTCATGCACTCATTGCTTCATTCCACAGATCCATACGGAGCCTCTGCTTCAGGCCAGGGACTCTGACAGATGCCGAAAGCCATGTTTCCTCTGAACAACCCAGGAATCATGGACAGGTGGCATTCTGGAGCCTCAGTGCATGACCCAGCAGGATGCCCCTCTCCCATAGCACCGAGAACATCCTACTCATCTCCTAGGTATTCTCTTCTCCCTCCCATCCTCAGGGAAGCCTCTCCTTGCTCTCTCTCCCCGAAGTCTGCTGCTACAGCAGCCCCCATGCCTCCTGCAGCACAGCCCGGAGCTGTGATGCTTACAGGGCCCTCCTGGTTTATGAGGCTTCAGCCAGAAAGCCAGGGTCCCCACATCTGTCCTGATCTTTCTGAGGTTCCCCAGCATGCCACATAACACATACTTATTATTGGGGTCAGCGGGACCTCATTCTCGCCCCAAGTTACGTAGATAGGAGACCGCCTCCCTCCCACACTGGCTGGGCCCCAAAGAGACCTGCTATCACCGGGCTTGAAACCCCTAGGATCCCAGGGAGAAGGCCACTGTCTAACGTCGCATCCCCCACCCTGTGGAAATACCAGGCACCGGCAGGAACCAAACCACCTGACCTGCACACTGCCTTACCCTGGAAGGCAGGAGATAGCGCGAAAGGAGGATTAAGTGAAGTTCAGCTGACAGATGATGTTCTACAAAAGGTCACCCCCCAGATCATTCCTCCGTTCGTTACTTATTAACAACCTCTTAGACACCAGCATCACATCAAATGTCCCACACAGGAAAATGATGAAGTAATATTTTATAGCTGGCGGCCTCTTAAAGGTGTTAACAAAAAGCTTACGAAGTGATTTCAATGTGTTACAAAATAATTTATTAAGAATTCACCATGGCTGAACATTAAAAATGATATTAATCAGCGAGTAACATGGACATAAGAGAAACAGCCCAGCCCAGGTCCATGGGGGATACTGTGAGTGAGTTTCATCTGTGCTGGTGCTTGGCCGAAGGCGTGGGGCAGCCAAGGACACAGCGCATACTACCCACAGCCCACGGGTTTCCAGCGGGGCGTATGTCCGCCTTAAGAAATCTCCCCAAAGGGGCGCCTGGGTGGCTCAGTGGGTTAAGCCTCTGCCTTCAGCTCAGGTCATAATCCCAGGGTCCTGGGATCGAGCCCCGCATTGGGCTCTCTGCTCAGTGGGGAGCCTGCTTCCCCCTCTCTCTCTGCCTGCCTCTCCACCTACTTGTGGTCTCTCTCTCTCTGTCAAAAAAATAAATAAATAAATAAATCTTTAAAAAAAGAAAAAAAAAAAAATCTCCCCAAATGCTCCAACCACTATAGAGAGCCCTCGTCATCCAGGTGGGTTGGCAAAAGTCGTCGTGTTACCTGTTGTGTCCCACCCATCTCCTGCGCCCCGGGTAGCCGGGCCCCCCGACTCCACCATCAAAGGAAGTCCACCAGGACTAGGTGGACCCCCAGGCCACCTAGTCCTGCCCAAATAAGAGAGAAAAGTTTCCTGGGTGGTTTTCCGAGACAGGTGGATTAGGGCCTATGCGTTTAGGAAGTGAGTAGAATCAGGGGACTCTTCCTCAAAGAAGAGCCAAGGCAGAGGGCCGCCTCAGGGCGTTGGGAATCGGGTCAGAGATGCAGAAAGTGAGGAAAGGGAGGGGAGTATCGAAGACAGGTCATATACCCGGCCCCTGTCTGGAGGAATTGGGTGGGATGGCTCCCACCAGGGGAGTTTTCACCCCAGACTCCTCTAACCAGCAGCAAGTCCTCTCTTGCATAAGAAATTGATTGTGATATATAAAAGTTTAATGTACCCCCAACCTCCCAGGTTAATATTTATTGCATGAAATGAGATTCACCTTGACTTTTTCAAAAAGGCGAGCTGTGGGAAAGTCACTTTGGTGACTGGGTACACAGGACCTGCATATTCCAGTTCCTTCGACCAAGTAAACAATGAGGATCACAGAAGTCCTTAAAGGAAGAGGATGCAGTTCCTTGGGGGTTTTGGGTTCTGCAGACTCCCATCCCAGCATGGCCAGCCTCAACTTACCCATTGGGTGTCAGCCAGAAGGTGCTTTCCCATGTAAAGTTTTCTTCCTCCAGGGAGGTGACCACCACCCTGTCTCCTGAAGGTCTTCTGCTTGGCTCTAAGTCCCATGGGCCTGGGGTTCACCTCTGTCCTGTTCACCTTTGTATCTCTAGTGCTGGTGACAGGCCTGGCCCAAGCTAGGAGCTCAGGAGAGTTTCGTCGAACAAATGAATGAGTGTACGTTTAGAGAGACTAGGGGGCCCACCCCTTTGGTTCAGCCCAATGGTGGCAACTTGTTACAATGAAGGGCCACAAATTCTAAACACAGTGTCCTCCTTTTTCCTGTTGAAGGCAACCCCTTGGCGTGGTTGGCAGGCAGTGACCAGAGACTGAGCTTTTATCACTAAGTCCCCCATTAGCTGGATCCCCTCCCAAGGAGGAAATCTCCAGAGCAAAGCTCTAACACCCACAGCCCCGTTTTCCAGGGGTAAGTCCCATTAACAATGGCTGGGTACCAGCCACCCGGGAACCTCAGCTGAGCACAGACAGATTTATGTGCTGCAGAAAACGACCCTATTAAGTTCAGCAGTAAACTCCCTTCAACCAAGCCGCGGTGTGCCCTGACTGCCAAGTGGCCGTGGACGGACCTGGTGGAGAGAAGGTGGCCCGCATGGCAGGAGCTCACGCTTCTTCCCTCGCTGCTGGTCCTTATGCCGAGCACACTGCCCGGCCTGGTGAGGATGAGGCTAAGGGGGAGTGGGATGGTCAGAAGCCCCTTGGGGGTCACACGGTCTCGGGGGTGGGGGAGGAACACACACAAAGACTGTGAGCATCTACCATGCTCCCGGCAGAATGGGGGCACAATCACATTGTCTCTGCTCTGTCGCTGCCCCCAGAGCAGCCCTTCAAAGGGGTGGTTATCCCATTTTACAGACAGGACATGGAGCCTCCGGAGAAGTTATGTCACCCAATGGAGGCTGGTAAGCAGCAGACCCGAGGCTCGAACTGTGGTTTGCATGAGCCCGTCCCCTTCGCCCTCCGCCCTCCACTATCTCAGCACAGGGGCCCACTGGGCTCATCCTTAGGGGAAATCACTGCCTAAACCCGCTTCTTTGGTGAATTCCAGCTTCCATGTCGATAGGGTGCATTTTCTCTTTCTCAGCTGTTAGGGATTAAATTGTATCCCTCCTAAAATTCATGTTAGATTCCCTAACCCCCAGGTACTTGGACTCTGACCTTATTTGGAGATAGAGTCCTTGTAGATGTAATCAAGTTAAAATGAGCTCATTAGGATGGGCCCTAATCCAATACGACTGGGGTCCTTATAAACATGGGAGATATGGATACAGACACGTACCCTGGGACAAGGCGGTGTAAAGATGAAGGCAGAGATTGGGGCGAAGCTTCTACAAGCCAAAGATGCCAGGACACCACCAGAAAGTGGGGCAAGGCCCGGAATAGAGTCTCCCTCCTGGCCTTTGAAGGACCCAACCCTGCCAACACCTTGATCTTGGGCTTGCAGCCTCCAGGCCTGGGAAAGGAGAAACGTGTGTGGTTGAGCTCTGGGTCCTTCGTGCTTTGCAGTCCTAGCTGATCGAGACACCCGTTCTGGAAAAGCCCATCCAGACCCTGGTTCTGAAAGCAGGTGTTTTCTCCTGTCTGCATGTCATACACACATGCTACCCTCCTCCCTTTCAGAGCTGACATTCCAGGAACACAGACCGCTTCCCCCGAACTAGCTCAGTGGGTATGGCCCACCACAAATGGATTTGCAGGACACCTTGTCTCTGCAAACGACAATGGTCAAGAATGTTTTTTGCCACGGCAGAGCTAAAAACCAGCTGCAGAAGGCGAGCGGGGGAGGGAATGAACGAGTGGGCTCGCAGCAAGGGCTGCAAGGAGTGGAGAGCCACATACACAGGGACAAAGATGGTCCTGAGCCCCAGGTCTAGAGGGATGGGCTGCCTGAGTCCGTCTCTCCCTGCTTGGCTTCCATGAGAAGCACCAAGCGGGTATCAGAAACACAGGGTTCTCCGGCCTCTTTCAGACCACAATTCAGCAAGGCCAGCCACCACCTCCTGTGTCGTGGGAATGACAGGTCCTTCTCAGACCTTCCATGGCCCCCACATGTAGCACAGGGAAGAGGAGAGGCTGGCCATCTTCCGACCCCAGAGTCTCACTGGACAGGGATCTCCTGGCCTCACAGCTGGGAACAGGGCTGTAGGGATGGAGTAGGAGCCAAGAGGCCCTAGGACATCACGCCTCCTGCACACAGGTGAGCCTGCCTGCCCCAGCCTCTGCAGACAGGGCAAGTCTTCCAGAACATTCTAGAGAGGTCCCCACTTCCCTCTGTGCCTTCTGGGTTGCTGAAGGGTGAGATGTTATAGCCAAAGCTGCTAGGCTGGGGGTCCCTGGGGCCTGCAGACCTTCCATCTCTTTCTTAACTGCGAATGCTGGTCAGAGACATGCTCTCACCATGGGGCGGAAGAGACTAAGCCAGGGTGACCTGCCTGACCATAAACAGCACACTTCGTGGCAAGGAGCCCCGTTAATAGGACCCCGAGGCCTCATTTTGCCTGGAAACAGCAGCATTTCCCCTAACCGGGCACCTACATGGCACATGGGGGAGGCCAGCTAACACAAGCAGGAAGGAAAATGTATCTCTCTCCAGCACCTGAGATGGATTTCTGCAAGCTCGCAGAGGCCGTCAAGCCTGCCAAGCCTGGAGGGGCAAGTGTGAGCGCGGGGAAGAAGGAGCCGCAGAGGCGAAGGGGGGAAGGGGAGGCACTGGGCGTGGAGAGACCATGCGATCTCCTGGGGGGAAAAGAAAACTCTGCACTGTGAGCAGCCCCCTGCCAGCTGCCTCAAGTGACGGCCACCTGAGCGTGACTACATCAATAAAAAATACAAACAGTATAAAAAGTCATCAAGCAGAGATGAGTTTATTACTAATTATGAGAAGCTTGACATGCTCCAACTCCTCGTGAAATAAATGAAGTCCATTTTTAATATCTGCTTCCATGACTTCTAGATAATAGACAAATTTACTTCAAGGTCACATCTCATTTATCAAGTCAAGGTTTTTAGCTACAGATTCAGAAAAGCAACTGGAGATCCCACCTCCTCCAGCAGAGAACAGAAGCGCTGAGACTACGGCTGCCTTGCTTGCCATGACCACCGACCACAGCCTTCCCGGTTACCTTTTCCAGGTAAGCCTGGAAAAGGGGATGTTTTCTGTGTCCATCAGCCTCCCAAAGATCTGGGCTTAGACCTTCATTCTGAGGATGAGCCCACAAACCCTGTCATCCCCCCAGCCTCAGCGCAGCCCAGAAAACAGCAGACCCTGTTTGCAACCATCCAAAGAGATGCCAAGGATAAGAAGAGCCTTCCAGGGAAGATAATGGATGGTCTCCCCTTGGTTTCAGGGTGGAGGGGAGAACCTGCTTGGACACCAAATGGAAGCTTACCAAGGGATTTCTCCAAATTAAAGGAAACAGGCCCATAGAAACCTCCAGAAGCATAACTCACAAGACCCTGGGAGGCAACACATGAATTTCAAGCAAGAGCCACCTCTGAGGGAAGCAAAGGAAGGAGAGGTGTGCTTCCAAGGTGGGGCAAAGGGCTGGCTCTCTGTATGGCTCAGCCAGGAGCTGTGTCTTTTGGCAGTGGCATCGAGCACAATCCACTGTCATCCCCAGTGGAGTGTGACTCCAGTGCGGCCTTCAAGAGCTGCCATGAAAGGAGGCAGTGTACAGATGCCTCGTGAAGCGACTTCCAAGTAAAAACATTCGTGTCTCCTGAGCTAGGTGTTCTCCCCTGAAACTTCCAGAAAGTCCAACAGGCCAGAATTCTTACTGTTGCTCCCATTTGTCAGGGGTGGAAACCCAGGGGTGGAAGGGTTAAGCCACTGGCTAAGGTCACTAAGTCAAGAGGCTGCAGAGCTGGTATTCAGACTCACATCTCGTAGGCTCTAAGCTGTGCTTAACCCAGGCCAGGCCAGCGAGGGAACAGAGAGAAAGGAAAGGAGGGGGGGGGGCAGACCAAAGGGAGACAGAGGAAGGAAGGGAGTAGGAGGGAAGGAGAGAAGATTACAAAGAGAAGAAGAAAGAAATGTAAGACCAGCCTCAGTGGTGTGGCTGGTGACTGTGGTGGCAGAGATGGGCAGGTTTCCCAGCCAAGCTTCCCCCAGAAGGAGCTCGAAGGGCAAGACGTGGAAGCAGAGGACAGACAGGATGAAACAGAAGTAGAAGCAGAGCAACGTCTTCAAACTAAAAACAACTTTTTAAAAAATTCAGAAGCAAGAGCTTAGAAATAAAATTTGAATTCCCTGTGAGTTTAAAATGTTCTAAACTTGATTGCATCAAGCTGATAAATTCAGTAAAAGTGCAAAGAACTGCTTGTGTTTTCTGGGCCCAGAGATAGGTCCCCACACTCGGGTAGCCTTGGCCGTGACGCAGCATGTGAGCCAGGGTCGCCCTGGGACCCTGGTCCCCCTACCCCAACCAGGAACACCAGACCCCCAATCTCAGAGAAGCACCCGTCCTCTCTCTGACCCCCCAATACTGTTCCAGAACACGTCCCTGGCTCTCATTGCCCTGCACAGAGGTGGCCCAAGGGCCTGGCACTAGAGATCGAGCCGTTCCCTCGGGAGTAGAATTGCCTGAATGGGTACAAACGGCTCCAGTTAGGAAGGTCGGCTGCTGGTCCCACAGCGAGCATCCGGGGAACGTACTGGGAGGAGTTCGGATTATCGAGGACTTCCCGTATGCTAGGCCCCCCGTGAAATGCGTGGATGTGTCCCGTTCGGCCTTCTAGAAGCACAGACTAATGAGACGCGTACAAATAACAAAAACATACAACCTAAAACACCTCTATGGCTCTCCAGAACCCTCTGGATAAAGGGTGAAACCTTCGGGGTGGGACAAGCCCTGCAGACGCCCTGGTCCAGGCTTCATCGCTGCCCTCCCACATTTGTGAAATGAAAGGACTGAACAGCCCCTGGGTGGGAATCATTATCCCCACTTCACAAACAAGGGAACTGGGGCCCAGGGAGATGAAGTGACTTGCTCAAGGTTGCCCAGCTGGGGGGGGCTGTACCAAGCCTGAGACCCCAGAATCTAGGCAGCTTAGTTCCTCTCTTGTGCTGCTCCCCTCCACCAGACCCCCTTCTCACCAGAAGGCCTGGAGGGCCTCTCATGAACCAAAGGGATGAGGCTTGGGAAAGGAGATGGCGTCCTGGGCTCCTGGGAATTGCTGCTGTTTTTAGGGGTAGAAAGAAAAGGAGGCTGGATGCTTGTGACGCTGGGTAATATCATGGGGACCTTCATTTTATCCCCAAATCCCCTATGGACTGAAATCCACCAACGCACTAGTAGGGTCTGTGTATAGCAACATCCTTCACCTGGACCCAGAAGATGCCAGAACAGATGGGTTCCGGGGAGCCTGCCTCCACCGTGAACTGGCTGGAGGCCCGGGTGGAGATGTCAGCGGGCAGGGCCATCACGAAGATGACGATGTACTGAGTGCGGAAGGTCAAAGCAGCGGGGAACGTGAACTTGGAGCTCACCCGACCCCAGGAGGCAGGCACTGCAGGGGCCCCACCACACAGGAAGAGACTCAGGCTCAGAGAAGTCAAGCACCTTGTCCTTGGTCCAGTGAGTGGAAGAGGCAAGATCTGAACCTGGGGCTACGTGACTCCGCAGGCCCCGCTCCTAACCAGTGATTTCCCATTTCCCTACGAAAGCAGCCACAGGGATCGGAGCAGCCTGGGTTCTGGCAGAGCTGAGCCCGGCATGGTGGTGGAGGGAGCCCTGTGGACAGGCTCCTCCCAGATGGCCCAGAGGGTAGGGGCTCCCCCTTTACTTAGACTTGGGGGTTTGAGGAGGCAGGGGTAGAAGCTGCCAAGCACATCTGTGGACTCCACAGGCATCTGGGCAGGATGAGGTTCTGAGGCGAACCTCTGAGGAGAACGCGCCCAGAGGCAGATCTCACTCCAGACGCCCAGGTGTGCTGCACAGCAGTGCCTGGCCTGGCCTCCAAGGGCACGGGGGCCCCAGCCTGAAGCCTCCATGGAGGCCCCAGGAACTGCCTGGAAGCTGCACCCACCTCTTCATAGGCATGCCCCTCGGTCGCGTAGGAAAGCCAACCAGAAGCAGCCGCCTGCCGCAGTCAGGTACCCTCGGGCCTCCCAGACCTGGCCGCAGTCCCGGCAACAGCAGCCCCGCCCTGGGGCCTTCGCTATGCCACAGTCTCTCCCCGAGCCCTCTCCAGCCTTTTAGACGGTGGGGACTGCCGCACCTGAGACCAGCGAGGCTGGAGCTGAGGAAGCAGTGGCCGCCGGGGTGGGCAGCAGCGCGGACGGGGACGGAGCCATCGGGTTGGCTGAGCCTTCACGCGAGGGGGAAGAGGGAAAGTCAAAACCCAGGGTAACTCCTGGGCTTTCGGAGGAAACGGCGGGCGGCTGTGGCCGAGCTGAGAGAAGTGAGCCGGGTGGGAGTCAAGGAGGAGCCCCACCAGCTGCAGTAAGTTTGAGAGGCCTGCGGGCCCCGGGGACGAAGGGAAGGAGGCACCGGAGCGGAGCTCGGTGTCTGGGCTTCAGGGCGGGGCGGGGCTGGAGAAGTAAACGGGGCTTCCCGGCGTAGAGGGCTATTCGGCAGGTCGTGTGGGGCAGGCAGAGTGCTGACAATGGTCAACAGTGACACAACTGTCACCTGTGCTCAGGTAATGTGGCTGAGGTCACACCAGGACCCCGGCTGACCACCCAGGTCCCTTTCCCCAGGTGGGCAAGGTGGTGGCCTCGAGTGTCTCGTCAGTGCCTGGAGCCTACAGATGCTTCACGGACACCCGTGGCCGTCTTGACCTACTGCGCCGGCTCCAGGGGGCAGGGGCGCCGCTCTGGAGCTCCATCTCTCTCCTGTGGAGAGGCTGGGCCACTCAGAGCGGAAAGAGACCTCCTTCCCAGCTTCCTGCTTTTTTCCTCAAGAGTGGGGCCTGGCCACAGGCAACGGGTCCAGCCAGAAGGGAGGTGCCCCTTCTGAAGGATTCATGGGTGAGACGTTTGGAAAGGGGTCCCCCTGTCCCTGAGACGGACCTCAGGGCAAGCCCATACTGAGACCCCACTCTACTCCCACTTCCCCACATGGGAAAGAACCAGAAGGTCTACGTGCAAAGGGCCTGCCCAGGAACGGGACTGCTGGACCAAGGCCAAGAGCCCCGGAAGACACGTGATTCATCAGGGCAGATTTAAAAATTCCTTTAGTGGGAAGGGGACCACTGGCCAATGGTGGAAGAGTCTTGCCGGAGAGGAGTCAGCTAGGACACTTTCTGAAACGAATACCACCGCTGTGGAGCTCGGCACAGGCATTGCCTTGGCCACCGGCCCCCATTAACATCCAGATGTTCAAATCCGCGGGGACATGCAGGCACCTGGACAGATGGACCTGCAGACTTCCGCAGCACACCTGGTCTTTGGAGCCCACAGCCCAAGGAATCTGTTCAAGGACCCTTTTTAGGAGGTGTCAAGGCACGCACGTGGTCGAGCCACCCAGGTGAGAAAAGTGATGCCCCTTCCCCTGGAAGGGACTAGTAAACCCATGTCAGCAGTGACCGCAGGAAAAAATCAACAATGAGTGCATTTCTCTCCTCCCTCCCCTGGGATCTGGGTGCCTCCTGCCTCTTCTGTTTTTCTCTGCTTTTCTCTCTCCCCTTCCCCACTTTTCCTCTCTCCCTGCCCCCCTCTCCTCCTTCCCTCCCCCATCCTTCCCCCTTTCCTCTCTCTGGGAACCGGGGACCCCTCAAGGTGAGCCAGCTCCCTAATTTCATCAGTGGCGACTTTCATCTTGGCTGCCCTGGACCTGACACTTTCCTGATGGTTTCAATTTTCTGCTCTGCGCTTCCCTGTTTTATAGCAGTAGTATTAAAAGTGGGAGCATATCACTTTGTTCTCTTTTGTATAAAAACTTCCCTCTCACTCACATGAGCTCTCCGCTCACTGCCTTCCCCTTGGTCCGAGGCTCATGATTTGGTAGTAATAACGCTCTGTTTATACTTGCCATAAACGTCAAGCCCAAATAATATACCACCATCGAATCTTATCCCGCAACTCTGGGATTTATGCACAGCTCCAAACGCAGAGTTCCACGGCTTTCCAAACAACCCTCGCCCCTTGAAGGCCCCTGGGCAGACCCTGAGTGGACCCGTAGGCACAAAGGCGTGACGCGCTGAGCAGATTGATGGTTCACCCAGTCTCCGTTTCTACGTCTGTGAGCGGATCAGCGTGCGTGCCCTGGGAGGCGTGTTCAGGGCATAGCCACGGGGCCTGACCATCCACTAGAGACCAGGCAGGGCCCCCCGAGGTGTCTCTGCTAGAGGGAACTTTCCTGGGTGGTGGGACTCCCTCCCTGCCTGAGTTTGGAGGGGCTAGGGCCCTTTCTCACAGAGCAGCCTCATCCTTGCACTCTGCATTTCAGCTGGGTCAGGAGCCTGGAGGCATGTCTGGCCTTCATTCTCCTAGAAGTTCCTACCTGGCTATTTCCAGCTCCCCGAGCACACCGCGCAGCACTAAGATTAACGGGCAGAACGCTGCACCAGCTCTGCACAGTCCCCAAATGAAAGTAATCCTTCAGACATCAGGCCGGTGCCTGGGAAGAGTGCAAGGCCACTTGGATTCTCTCCTGCAGAAAATGCTCCCCTTGGACGGTGGCCTTGTCTGTGTCAAGTCTCGGAAGTCATGCCGCCCCGCCCCCACGTTCCTGGGGTCTGAGGATGCTGAGGTTGGCCTCCTCCAGCGTACTCCGAGGGACAGCAGGCGCCCTTCCCACCACAGGCGTGGGACGCAGCCAGCAGCCGGGCCACATGTGGGGACCGCCTGCCACTAAGCACACAGCCTTCCACCTCAGTCTGAGGGAACAACGGGCCCCAGCAGAATCTGGTGGGACAGAGACCCAATTCCAAGAAGTCCTCTGCCTGGTATGTGTTGGGCTTACACACACACACCCACGTGTTCACACGTGTGTACACACATCATTAGGATTTCGAGGATTTGTGTAATCCTCCCCTGTCCCACGCACAATTCCGTATCAGTGGTTTGATACAAACGCAGGCGTCCTGGGAAATGGACTTTGGCTGCCGATAAAGAAAAGAGAGGAACTTTCCTGACAGCCGGGGGAGGAGGCTCGCCAGCGCAGGAGTGAGGAGCAGCGGTCACAGGACTGTTCAGACAAAAGCCGGCCTCCTACCAGCGACATCACAGAGCCCACTCGACGGCGCTTGGCCCACCTGAGAGCCTTCCTGGACCAAGGGAGGGGAAATGAATGAAATCAAAACAAGATTTCAGGTCCCCCCCAGGTCAGGGATTGTGTGACGGTGTTCGCAGGGAATCGGGGAAGAGCAGGGGCTCTGGGCCTGGGTGATAGGGAGTCAGAGGACCATGTGTAATGCAGCACCAACATTTCACACCCACCACGGGTGCCTTCCCTGGGCCTCAGGCCGAGTGTGGACTCAGAGCTCCATGTGCTGAGCTGCACTCAGGGCAGGGAGACAGCTGGGGAAGGAAGGGTGCTAGGGCAGAGGCCAGTGGGTGCTCAGGGGGCACACAGGAGAGAGCACCCTTCCCCAGAAGGCTGGACTGGGGCCTTGCGAAGGGTCACAGGCCCAGCCAAGAAAGAAGAGTTTCTGAAAGATCCATGGGGGAGACGCTTGGAAAGGGGCCCCCTCCCCCAAGCCAGACTCCAGGGCAAGCCCACACTGAGATGCCACATTGCTTCCCTCCAACCAGAAGGCCTGCCTGCCTATGAAGGTCCTGCTGGACCTTGGCTAAAAGGCCTGGAAGGCACACGACACACCACTGCGTACTTGAAAGTGGGGATGTACGTGCCTCTTGCTTCAGTGCTGTTAGGGGCTCCGCTGTATAAGTTCTAATTCCCAGTATCTGTGACCATGACCTTATCTGGAAATAGTCGGCAGAACATCAAGTTAAGATGAGATCGTTAGGCCTTATTCCAATATGACTGACGTCCTTATTAAAAAGGGGAAACAGGGCACCTGGGTGGCTCAGTGGGTTAACCTCTGCCTTCGGCTCAGGTCATGATTCCAGGGTCCTGGGATCGAGCCCCACATCAGGCTCTCTGCTTGGCAGGGAGCCTGCTTCCTCCTCTCTCTCTCTGCCTGCCTCTGCCTACTTGTGATCTCTGTCTGTCAAATAAATCAATAAATAATCTTTAAAAAATAAATAAATAAAAAGGGGAAACACGGGACACCTGGGTGGCTCAGTGGGTGAAGCCTCTGCCCTCTGCTCAGGTCATGATCCCAGGGTCCTGGGATCCAGCCCCGCATCGGGCTCTCTGCTCAGCAGGGAGCCTGCTTCCTCCTCTCTCTCCGCCTGCCTCTCTGCCTACTTGTCTTCTCTGTCTGTCAAATAAACAAATAAAATCTTTAGAAAAAACAGTGCCTGATGCTAGCAAACATCCACTAAATAGCCATTAAAAAATAATAAATAAATAAATAAATAAGTATGTAAAAGGGGGAAACTAAGACACAGAGAAAGACACACATTGAAAAAAGATGTGATGAAGGCATAGAGAGAAGACGGTCTACTAGCCCAGCAACGCCTGAGCCTCCAAGGAGCTGGGAGAGAAGCCTAGGAGGCACTCTTCCCCGTGGCCTCAGGAAAAAACAACCCTCCCAACACCCTGATTTCAGACTCTGGCCTCCAGAAACATGAGACAATAAATTCCTGTTGGTTAAACCACCTGGTTTGTGGTCCTTTGCTATGGCAGCCCCAAGAAGCTAAAACAAGAACCAACAAAGAGACGAGCAAAGGGAAAAGAGAGAGAAAGAGGCTAACTAAGAAACAGACTCTTATTAACTGAGAACATACTGATGGCCACCAAGAAAGAGGGGGTGTGGGAGGGGAACAGGGGTGGAGAGGAAGGAGGGCACTTGTTGTGATGAGTGCGGGGTGATGTAGGGAAGTGTTCAATTCCTAAATGGTATCCCCGAAACTAATATTATACTGTATGTTAACCGAATGGAATTTAAATAAACACTTTAAAAAGAAGAACCAGCATCACAGGCTCCGCAGCCTGATTCTGTCATCTGTTTATTTCATAGGGAAGAAAACCCAGTATAGTCCCAGACAGGGTGAAGGGTTTGCTCGGAGTTACTTGTGAGTCCGTGATGAACGGCATGGGCTTTCAAGTCAAAACAACTTGGGTTTAAATCCCATTATGCCAGTTACTTGCTGTGTGACACTGACCATGCTACTTAACCTCTCTGAATTCAAGTTTCCACAGCCCATAAGAACACTGGGGGTCATGACGGTACACCCTCTACAGGATCGCTGTACAGATAATAAAAAAAGTGGATATAGACGTGGAGTATCGTAGCCGGCACAAAGTGTTGGCCAACTTTTCAGATTAAGAAAAAATAAGTCTCAGTCATCGCCTGACGCAAAGCACGGACACTTGATGGCCTCATAGCCCCTGATGCGTCCGCCTCTGACGCGGCCCCAAGGGTTGGAAAAATTGTCCACAGGCCATCTGATTCTCCCCAAGCAGGACTAGGCCCACCTCCACCCAGAAGTGGGACTTCGTGATGTCCTGCCCAAACAAAACCTTTTGAGATGAAAGGGGGTGAGATCAACCATCAGGTGGGGGCCGACAGACTCAGCTGGGAAGTGTGGTGCCCCCAGAAAAAAGCAGCTCATGGAGAAACCCACCTGCCCAGAAAAGCCTGCCACTGGGCCCATGGAAACTCAATGTGTGTTATGGGCTGAAGCGTCCTCCTAAATTCACATGCTTAACTTCCAACCCCCAGTGCCACACAGTGTGACTCTACTGGGACGCACGGTCTTTACCAAGGGGACTGGGGTGGGGGGTGCCTCGGTGGCTCAGTCCGTTAAGCAGCTGGCTCTTGATTTTGGCTCATGATCTCAGGGACCTGGAATCAATTCCCAAGTCAGGCTCTGTGCTCAGAATTTGCTTGAGATTCTCTCTCCTTCCCTCTGTCCTTCCCCCTGCTCATGAACGTACGCATGCTCACACTCTCTCCCTAAAATACATAAATCTAAAAAAAAATAAAAAAATAAAAAAATTACGAGGTGATTAGGGAAAACTGAGGTCGTATGGGTGAGTATCCCACAGGACTGGCGCACTTATAAGAAGAGGAGTTCAGGACACAGGCATGCACAGAGGGACAGCCCTGGGAGGACACAGGGAGGGGATGGTCATCTGCAGTGCCACTGAGAGAGGTCCCAGAAGGACCCTCCCACCCCCACTCCTTGATCTTGGATATCTGCTGCCAGTTGCTTAAGCCCCAGGGTCTATGGTGCTGAGCTCCCCCTTAGGGGCTGTGCTGAGGGGACAGGCCAGCATCAGGCCATCCCCTCCTGGGAGGGGAGGGGACAGAGGAGACAGGCAGGACAGTGTGTTTCCCTTAGATCCCCAGAGAGGCCGGAGGTGAATGTCAGGAATGACGGGCTCATCAGGCAGTAATTAATAGTCGAAGGAAACACCACTCATCAGATGCTTTGGGAAACTGTGCCAGTCTCCATTTTGCTGACTTTGGAGAAAGAAATGACGATGAATAAATGTAAAGCACACGGGCGCTGGCGTGAAATGATGCTTCATCTAATTATCACGATTCCGTGGTGTCATTAACATACACTCGAGGAGAATGGGAATGACTTCTACATTCCTATCAGCGCGGATCTGCTGTCTTAAGCCCACAGTACAGGGACACGATATTCCCCAGGACGGTGTCTCTGGCACACAGCGAGAGGACCATCCGTACGAGCAGGTGACAAGAAGGCCTCACTGCTGCCCAGCTGCCCAGGCATCAAGCTAACAGAGGGCCTCCAGGAAGGCCCCAAGAAGACCCGAGAGTCAGCGAATGAGGAGTGGGTAACTGTCAGGAGTCCAGGAGAGTGGCTGGAGAGCCTTTCCTCCACCACAGGCATCCCTTCCTGCCTAATGAGGGCTGCAGGGCAGGGCCTGTGGCTTCCTCTTTCTTGGAGAGTCCTAGGATCATGGCATCCCCGGAGGTCACTGTTCTGAATCTAAGGAATGAATGAGACCCTGACTAATGCTAGAACATTCCCGGGGGGCTGCTTTTCTCAGGCCCCTATTATCTATGTCTCTCTCCCTCAGACTGGAGTAAACCTGAACATGTGTCAGGTAACTGACAGTTTGATCAGCCCGCCTTGTGGACCCCGGTCCCTGACGTTCTCCAGCACGCAGCTGCTCTCCACCCTGTGCCTCCGGTCCCTGCCTCTTTTGAGGGGCCATGCCCGGGACCACAGCCCCTCTTGCCGCCGACCCAACAGTGTCCCCTGTGCTGATGTGGAAGAGGGGCACACCGGACCAGGCACAGCCCCCAGCTCACCCCCCAAAGCTGCCCCTGTTCCCACAGCCTTGGCCGTGAGCTCCTCCTAAGGCAGCTGTGCCCCACTCTGACTCTCTGGCGGGGATCTCGCTTGGAAGCAGGGTCTTTGCAGATGTAGGAAGGGACTGAGATGACTGGATTAGGATGGTCCCTTAATACAATGAGGATGTCTTTACAAGGGGCAGAGAAGGATACTTAGAGACACAGAGAAGTCAGGGGAACATGGAGGCAGGGGTGATAGGCCAATGAGCCCCAGGTCAGCAGAGGTTGCTGGCAGGTGCCCGGAAGGAAGACAGAAGAGAGGCAGGGATTAGATTCTCCTGCAGAGCTTCTGGAAGGAACCAACCCTTCCCGCATCCTGGTTTGGACATCTGGCCTCCTAAACGGAGACGGAATAAATTCCTCCTGTTTTAAACCACCAAGTCTGTGGCAATTTGCCATGGCAATGAGTACAAGCCCTCTGAGCAAGTCGTGGCCTCTTGCGGCCAAAAGGACACTTTTTACAAAACATAACTTAGTGGCCATGACCCAGAGGGTGGGTGTGACAGCAGAGGTCGGCTGACTGGGCCCTAGGTCTGCCTTGGGGACCATCCGCTCTGTGGCCTTTCCCTCAGTGGGGCTCAGCCACCACCTGAGAAAACAGTCGATGAGCCTCAAGGCCCCTTCCTGATGGGACTGTGCAAGCCTCACCGTAGATTTCTAGGGAAAAGGCTGAATGGGGACGGGCCAACAATGCAGGGGACAAATTCCAAGCTATTTATTGTTTTTTTAGAACTGATTACCATTCTCCTCTCCAAGGAGCATTCCTGAGACTCAGCATGGAGATGACGTAGCTCCCTACCGGCTGCCATAAATAGCTTGGACGCTCTTTACCACCAGCAGCTTGGAGCTGGAAGGGCGCATGCGGTCTTTCCGAGGCTCTTTGCACGGGCCAGGCAGCCCGTGGAGGTGGAGGGGGCACCAGGCTGTCCACCCCATTCACCCTGCGCTTCCACGTGTGACAGCTGAGGGGGGCAATGAGGACACCAGGCTCCCGGCTGCATCCAGGAAGACCTCCAGGTCCCCCAGGATGCATGGGAATGGGTACCTGCCTGAGGGGCCCCATGGCCTTGGGCAGACAAACAGCAGCCTGCAGGGGGAAGTCAGAGCTCAGAGAGAGCCGCCTTCCACCAGGCCAGGAGCTGGGAGGCTGAGCCATCTCCCAGCAGTGAGCCCGGCCCCATTTCTGAGGCCCCAGTTTCACTGTCCACTCTCTTCCTTGAAAATCCCACTTAAAAAATATTTCCGGGGGGCACCTGGGTGGCTCAGTGGGTTAAGCCTCTGCCTTCGGCTCAGATCATGATCTCAGGGTCCTGGGATCGAGCCCCACATCGGGCTCTCTGCTCAGTGGGGAGCCTGCTTCCTCCTCTCTCTCTCTGCCTGCCTCTCTGCTTACTTGTGATCTCTGTCAAATAAATAAATAAAATCTTTAAAAAAAAAATATTTCCGGGTGGGAGAAATGGGGAGATGCTGGTAAAGGGTACAAGCTTCCAGGGATAAGATGAATAAGTCCTGAGGATCTGATGGCTGGCACGGTGACCATGGTTAATAACACTGCGTTTTGTGCCCTTGAATGTTGCTGATGGGGTCCCAAATGCTAAGCACATGAGGTGATGGGTGTGTTAATTAATTTGATGGTGGGAACCCCCGCAACAGATATACAGAGCAACTGATGGCCTTGTACACCTTAAATATATACTGTTTTCA